>MU698027.1:24569-85525 GCA_026770625.1 Nicotiana glauca
TGATTATGTAAGATCAAAGGATAATGCGGCGGATCCGCTTACAAAAGGCTTAACTAGAGAGGGAGTTGAGAAATCATCTAAGGTAATGAGACTATGGCCAAGGACAAGTCAACATGGCGGTAACTCTACCTAGAATTTTGGATATTCCGAGATCTAGGTTCAAGGAGCTCAAACAAAGTTGTGATTGACTGGTTCAACATTGTCAAAGTAAAATCTTTGGTCCATTCTCGTAATGAAGACAATGTTCAGTAACAAGGATTTAATGATTACCTAAGTTTGATGTGGTATTTATCAAATAGTGTCAATCTAGAGGATTACACGTTTAGGAATCACCTCTGTAAGTGTGAAGTGGAAGCCGCTTTAATGAGAATTATGTAAGGCCAATTCTCTACGCACTTATGAAATCAGGCAGTATTCATGGCTGAAACGAACACAACAATGAGAACCAAAAGACGGTTAAGGGTTGGTTGTGTGACATATGGTTGTCTAGGTATACACTAAAGTTCGACGGTTCAAAGATATCAAATCTACCGATTGACCGAGTATATCCGACATATGTTCACTACGGAAAGTTCAAAGGGAAACCTACTTATCCAGATGCAATTAATCCTTACTTGCAAATCACACAGCTTTCATATATAATCATTCTTCCTACAGCCATTCCCATTCATGTGGAGGATTGTTGGACTTTAAGCATTGGGCTTTAAAAGTCTAAGAGTGTGAATTGGAAATGGTGGTAAATTGAAATAAAGGGAAATGAATATTTGAATGAAGTGAGCTTTTGTCTTTCACTTTGTCCCTCATTGGTGGGGGACAACTATATTTGTGTGTATATATATAGAATCACTTCTTAGAGCTCTTAAAAGGAGTTGAAGAGAATGAACCCTCGTGCTGCCGCCGTCGCTCGCTCGGCTCGGCTTCGGCTTTGGCTTTGGATTTGGATTTGGATTTGGATTTGTCGAATGATCGATCGATAAGATTATTTTTGGAAAAATTGCTTATAAATTCTGAGGCATGGCTGCATTTTCGAATTACTGAAACATCATAGAACTTCTTCACTCTGAATATCTTGCATTCTATTTCGCAGAATTCTCTCTCAAATTTGTAAGTGTGTTTTTGCTCCGTTCTTTGAGTTTGTTGGTATCCTGCAGTTTGTATTGCCACTGTTGCAGGAAAGTTTATTCCGTTTCATCCTTGGAGGATTTAATCCATTACCTTGGCAACGTGTGATGGGGTTAAAATTCCTTAAGGACGCACAAGCAAATTGTGGACTTGGAATATTTTTTATACTTTACTATTTTTTTCCAATTGTTTATTCTAACAGTCTTTCTGATTTTGCGTTTTAACACTGTGACGTTCATAATTACATCTCCTTTATTACTAATATAATACAGTACATAAGTCCAATTATTGTAAATCAAATACTGTTTTGCGCCTACTGTCATGTTCCAATTTATATAGTACTCTTAACATCTCAAATACTTAACACGAGTCAAAACTTTTATGCAACATGATAATAGGTGAATTAAATTATAATTAGACCCTAAACAACCACATTTTTGTATAGATTTATTGTAAAAACTGATAACCAAATGCTCTGATTAGTTCTTTTCATGCTTTGCAGGCTATATCCAACAAAAGAAGTCAATGGAGCAAGTTTGGGATCAATTACGGAGAAAAGGAGGCCAATCGAACAATGCCCAATCAATGCACCAAGTGAAAAGTCAAAGAAGTGCAAAAATTGGCCTGTCGCGGTCATACCGTAACCGCAGTAGGACCGTGGCTGAGTAGAGTTGCAGATTCAGAGAGCCCATTTGACCGCGGTCCCGGCGTAACCGCAGCGGGACCACGGCAGAACGCGAAATAGCTAGGGACAAAAGTGTCAAGTCGGGAAAACTTGGTGTAAAACCCTTATTAAAAAGTAAGATTTAGGCCACATTAGGTCAGATTTGTTTAGAGAGTACTTTGGGCAAGAAACACAAGTGTGAGAGATCATCCAAAATATCATAGTTCTTTATTTCTTCTTTTTCTTGCAATTTTCCATGATAAATATTTTCATAGATTATCTTCAAGTTGTTATGAGTAGCTAAATCCTTTAGCCTAAGGTTTTGATGGAGCCTATTGAAGGATGAACTTCTTGATTATGTTCATATAGTTTGCCAGTTAATCTCTATTTGTCCAATTACGTGTTTATTATAGTTAATTGACAGGATCCTCAATTAGCTATGCCTATTTAGTGTGCATAACTCAGGAGAGAGTGCATATTTAGGTAATTATTGAACAACACCACTCCCAAAGTATAAGAGGGATCTATAACTACGGGTTTAAAGGCAGGATTAGGGATAACGAAGCCTTGGGTGTGATCTAAAGTGAGTTATAATAAACGAAGTCAGTTGGCGTAGCTCGGGAGAGTGCGTCTAGTAAACTATCGCAATTACTCGGGAGAGATTTATGGTAAAAAGAGTGATCATAATTGATAGAGATATTTGGTGAATTTATATGAAACATACCCGGAAGGGATTCCATCAATAGAGGAAATCACTACCTTAGAACCTTCTCATTATTGTTTTCAACCAAGCCATCCATCGAAGAACCACTAAAGCTGGAGCTAAAGCCATTGCCCGCCCATCTCAGGTATGAATTTCTTGGACCTAACTCCAAGTTACCTATTATTATCTCATTTAGTTTGTTAGATGTGCAGGCTCAATAACTATTGCAGGTACTAAAGGAGTGCAAGACTGCCATTGGGTGGACCATGGCAGACATAAAGGGGATCAGCCCCGCCTACTGTATGCACAAAATTCTACTGGAAGAGGGACACAAACCTTCCAGGGAACACCAAAGAAGGTTGAACCCCAATATGAAGGAAGTGGTGAAGAAAGAAGTAATCAAGTGGTTAGATGCGGGAATCATTTTCCCAATCTCTGACAACAGCTCGGTTAGCCCAGTTCAATATGTCCCTAAAAAGGGTGGCATGACGGTAGTCAAGAATGATAAGAATGAATTGATCTCTACAAGAACCGTCACGGGCTGGAGAATTTGCATGGACTATCGAAAGTTAAATCTAGCCACCTGGAAAGACAACTTCCTACTTCCCTTCATTGATCAGATGTTAGACAGATTGGCAGGGAGGTCACATTTCTGTTTTCTGGATGGGTACTCCGGGTACAATCAGATCTCCATTGCACCGGAGGATAGAGAGAAGACCTCGTTCACTTGCCTGTATGGCATTTATGCCTTTCAGAGGATGCCTTTTGGCCTATACAACGCACCCGCCATATTTCAACGGTGCATGATGTCCATATTCACTGACATGGTAGAGGATATCATGGATGACTTCTCAGTGGTGGGGAACTCATTTTATGAGTGCCTGATAAATCTGACTCATGTGCTGAAGCGGTGTATCGAGACTAATCTGGTTCTGAATTGGGAGAAGTGCCATTTTATGGTACAAGAAGGCATAGTCTTGGGACACCGGGTGTCAAGCAAAGGAATTGAGGTGGATCGTGCCAAGGTAGATGTGATAGCTAAGCTACCCCCTCCAACTTCAGTCAAAGTAATCAGAATCTTCCTCGGGCATGTCGGTTTCTATCGGCGATTCATAAAGGACTTCTCAAAGATCGCCAACCCTCTTTGTAAGTTGTTAGAAAAAGATCACCCTTTCTTGTTTTCTGATGATTGCAAGGTAGCATTTGAGGAGCTGAAAAAGAGGCTAGTCACAACACCTATCATAATCGCCCCCAACTGGGAGCAATTGTTCGAACTCATGTGTGACACTAGTGACTATGCAGTGGAGGTTGTGTTGGGATAGCGGAAAGACAAGCTGATGCATCCAATATACTATCCTAGCAGAACGCTGAGTGGAGCCCGGCTGAATTACACTGTGACTGAGAAGGAGATGTTGGTCGTGGTATTTGCTTTCGACAAGTTCCGATCATATCTGATTGGTTCCAAGGTAATTGCATATACTGACCACGCAGCTCTTAGGTATCTAATTGAGAAAAAGGAGTCTAAGCCGCGCCTGATTTGTTGGGTGCTAATGTTGCAAGAATTTGACCTCGAAATTTGTGACCGCAAGGGCATAGAAAATCAAGTCGCTGATCATCTATCATGACTTGAAGGAGCTGAAAAAGCAATCAAGGTCGAAGAGATCCTGGAAACCTTTCCAGACGAGCAGCTGCTCACTACTAATGTTGAGGAAGTGCCATAGTATGCAGACTTTGCTAATTACCTGGCCAGTGGTATAGTTCCTCATGACCTCTCATCTTCCCACAGAAAGAAATTTTATCGTGATAGCCGCATGTATTATTGGGATGAGCCTTATCTGTTTAGAATATGTGTTTACAATATGATTCGGAGGTGTGTCCCCGAGATAGAACAATCTTCTGTTTTGCAGGCTTGTCACGCATCAGCATATGGAGGACATTTTGGAGGGGCCAGGACAGCGGCGAAAGTGCTTGAGGCCGGATTCTTTTGGCCAACAGTGTTTAGAGATGCACACCTATGGGTGAAGGGCTGCAATGAATGTTAGCGGACCGGGAACATTTTCCGTCACCACGAGATGCCCATGAACCCGATTCAAGAGGTGGAAGTGTTTGATGTCTGGGGGATTGACTTCATGGGCCCCTTCGTCAGCTCATTCGGCACTAAATATATACTGGTTGTTGTGGACTACGTGTCCAAGTGGGTAGAAGCTACTGCGTTACCCACTAATGATGCAAGAGTAGTGGTGGGATTCCTGAAGAAGAACATATTCACCCGATTTGGGACACCACGAGCGATTATCAACGACGGAGGCACTCACTTTTGTAATAGAGCCTTCGAAAAGTTGCTTGCTAAATATGACGTGCGCCACAAGGTGGCTACTCCGTATAACCCACAAACTAGTGGGCAGGTGGAAGTGTCCAACAGAGAAATCAAGAGTGTTTTGACCAAGACTGTGAACGCCACAAGAACTGATTGGGCGAGTAAGCTAGATGATGCACTCTGGGCCTACAGGACCGCGTTTAAAACACCAATTGGTATGTCACCATATAAGTTGGTGTTTGGAAAGGCCTGTCACCTTCCAGTTGAACTTGAACATAAAGCGTGGTGGGCATTGAAGCAGTTGAACTTAGACATTGAAGTTGCAGGCACAACTAGAATCACTGAGTTGCATGAGCTTGACGAGTTCAGACATCTTGCTTTTGAGAGCACAAGATTGTACAAGGAAAGAATGAAGAGGTTACACGACCAGAACATTGTTGAGCGACATTTCAAACCCGGGGACATGGTATTGCTCTATAACTCAAGATTGCGGCTGTTCCCTGGTAAGCTTAAGTCAAGATGGTCTGGACCGTTTTGAGTGGTTGAAGTATTCCCTCCAGGTGTTGTAGAGATCGTCGCTGAGAAAGACTCTCATACATTTAGATTCAATGGGCAGAGATTAAAACTATATGTGGGCATGAATGAACCAAAGGAAGGGTCTGAGATCCACCTGACTGAACCTCAGAGGCCGAGCGAGCCCTAAATGCGCTCACTTAAGTCGTGCCGCAACGTTAAATCAGGCGCTGCATGGGAGGCAACCCACGATTGTGTTGTAAATATAATTTGTAATATCATATAAAAAAATAAAAAGAAAAAGAAAAAGAAAAAAAGATAAAGAGATATATTTCTAACATGTTGTATATATGCAGGTTAGTGCGGAGGTTGTTGCATCACGAGCCTGGACATACTATGGGTAAGTTAGGCCTTAAAAGAGGTAAAAATAGTGCCTAAAGGGCATAACAATGAACAAAAAACAAGCAATAGGCAGCCAGTAACGGGTCCACCGTGGTCGCGGCGTAACCGCGGTAGGACCGCGGTGGAATCCCCTCTCTGAATTTTTCCCACTGCGGTCGCGGCGTAACCATGGTAGGACCGCGGTGGAATCCCCTCTCTGAAGTTTTCCTACTGAGGTCGCGGCGTAACCCCGACAGGACCGCGATGGACCAAAAACGGGCCCAGGTATGTACAGCAGAATTTTTTTTCTTCCCCCCGCCCCTTTAATTACCCTAACCTACCCACAACCCAACCCATACCCAACCAACAGAAATCCCCTCTTCTTCTCTCTTCTCTCTATCTTATCTTAAAACACTCTCTATTCTCTCAAATCTCTTCTTCTTCTTCATCCCTACCTCTCACTTCTTTCATTCTTCCTCACAACTTCTCTCTTCTTCTTCCCAACAATCTACTCTCTCTTCTTTCTTCTTCTTCCCATAAAACAAACTCCCATTAACCCAAAAAAAACCCTAGCCACCCATAACCCCCCCTTCCCCCACAAAAATGCCCCACCCTACCCAGCCACCACCCCCTAATTTTTTTCTTTTCTTTTCCTTTTTTTTCAATAATTTGCGCTAAAACTCAAGTAAGTTGCTCTACTTTTCCTTATGTTGTATGTATTTTGCAGTATGTTGTGATTTTTGTAGGTAATTCTTGATTTTAGTTGCAATGGGGTTTTAGACTCTAAGTTGGTGTTATAGTTGGTGTGTGGGGTTGTTTTGTATAAGTGTGGGGTGTAATTCTAGTGGACAATTTGTGTGTGGGGTGGGTGGTGGTAGCATTTAACTGTATGTATTGGTGGAAGCTTGTGGTGGGGTTTTTATAGGGCGAAATTGTATTGTTGATGAGTGATGTGGGGATAATAGTAGATGTTGTCTACCTTGGGTAATTGTTTGGTGCCAGTGGGTGGAGAAGTCTGAGTATCCATCCGACTGGCACATGTTTGGTTGGCCCTGATTGTTATGATGACTTGATTGCAGGTACGATGGCCAAAAAGAAGAGAAGAAATTCGGAAAGTACTTCCGATGTGCCCACTTATGATGCTACCCGGTTCACGTCCGAGGAGGCCCAGGACAGGTTTCATGCGAAAGTAACTAAGAACTTTGTCCTTGAAATTGGTATTTATAGGGCTGCCCTTCGAGTTGAAAAGTCGTATATGTACGAAGAAATCCGTACTTATTCGATGAACCAGACACGACAAACCCAATGATAGTCCGGGAGTTCTATGCGAACTGCCCGGAACATATGTGTCGTTTGGTGGTGGTGCGGGGCAAAGTAGTAGATGCCTCTGTCCAGAAAATTTGCCAGGTCCTGCAGTTGCCCCCATTCACTGGTGACAACGATTATTACCACAATTCTTTAGGGGTAGACTGGGACACTCTGACTGACTCCTTATGCTCAGGGGGAGGGCAATTTGGATTCAGGAGAACATGACCGTGCATTCCAAGTCATTCACCTGGGAAGCTAAGTGTTGGTTCACTATCATTTGCAGCTGATTGTTGCCCACAAGAAACACAACAGATGTGAACAGCTTGCGGGCTATATTGGTTTGGTGCTTTGTGACCAAGAAGGACATCGATATTGCTAAGATCATTGGAGATAAAATGATCCTCCGGCCGCCTTTGATGACTAAGGGGTTTTACTTCCCCTCACTTGTGACGTGGTTATGTATGCTGGTTGATGTTCTAGTAAACCCTACAGATGGCACTTTACCACCAAAAACAGCTTTCTGAGCATCAAAGATCAAAGTGGGCAGAGATACAACTACACATATTGACCTGGACGACGATGATGACGCCCCATCACCTATGGCACCACCTAGAAGGTCTTATGATGCAGCTGCATCCTCACGGCAACCCCGAACCGGGGCGGATTACCCTAGAACATACTCCAGCCGGCCCTTGTTGCCTTCTATGGAGGAAGATGTGGCGGAACTACGCACCTCCGTAGATAGCCTGCATGTTCGTTTGGATGCCATGTCTAGAAGGCAGGCTAGGTCTGAGAGTCGGGTTATGTCTTGGTTCCGTGCTTTAGGGAGGGCCTGTCACGTGGATCCCAACACCGTCTCTGACTCCGACTGATGACCAGGGAATTTCTCTTACCCTTCTACTCTTTAATTTTTTTATGACATGAGGACATGACATACTCTTTGTGTGTGGGGTGGGAGACTTGAGTATATGTACATATGATTTGTGTATATATGTTGTTGTTGTATATGTAGCTTAGATGTCACCTACTTGGCCCAACGACGAAGACTTGTCGACGGGTTTCTTGAGGGTTAAAGTCGGATAAAAAAAATATAAAAAAAACTAGAAAAATTAGGAGACTCTTCTTGATGACGGACCACCTAGACAATATTCTTGAGGGAAGTAGTCTAACCAAAAAGATTTTTTATTTTCTTTTTAGGTAGTATAGTAATTCCCTCTTAGTTTTTTTTTTACTGCGGTTCTTTTCCAAAGGATTTTCTTGAACCGGGTTAGGTAGATTTTTTCTTAATAAATTCTAGGACCCTTAGGAATCTTGTGGGCTAAGAAGGGTTGGGCAAAAATGCATCCCATAGTGTACATACCTGCAAATACTTAAAACAAACTTGAGGGTGCGACGTCTAGGCTCATGTATAAACTCGTAATCTTATGTCTTAATTTTGCACACCTTGTCTTATTTGAATGCTCTTGTGAATGTGTTGACAAACTAATTCGGAATGAGTTACATGCCAAGTGTGTGTGAGGTTATACACATATTCTGTGCTTGCATGCGATACCTAGAACTTGCCCCGTGTGTGTGCAAAGCGAAATAGTAATTGTTTGGTCTTAGAGATGATTTAAGCATTTCTTTGTGTAGCCCATATAATAATGAATCCACATGTACATATTACCATAGTTAACCCCTTTGAGCCTATAATCCTTTTTCCTTGGCAACCACATTACAAGCCTTACCCATTTGTTTGAATTAACCATCTATTTGAATCTTTTCACCTCTCATGAGCACTTGAATTGTTATGAACCTTGTAAAAGTTAAAGTGTGGGGTGGTCGGTTTGGCTTTCGAGTGAAACTAGTTGAATAAGGAGAAAGATGCATTGTTTTAGAAAAGGAAGAGCCACTTGAATATATATATATATATATAATAATACTTCAATAAGTGGTGTCTCTTGATGCAATTGTGCTTCAAGAAGAATGGGGTAGTTACATTGATGTGAAGGTAAAATTTTTGGGGTGACATAAGGAGGAGGTTTAATTGAATAAATGTATGTATTAAAGTGCTTAGGGAGGTGTAGTCACTCTCATATCTACATATATCCTACCAGTCCCGTAGCCTACATTACAACCAAATGAAGACCTATTGATCTTGGACTGAGCAACTCGATTAGTAGAGTATTACACTGAGGGCAAGCTTATGGTGTATCTGTGTGGCATATGAATGTTCTTTGCTGAGAATGAGTGAATTCTTTCTATCTACAGTTCCTTGTTGTTTGATTTCATGTGTGTGGAACTTCTCTCAAAAATGTGAGGTGAGGGCATTTAACTCAGAAAGAAAAAGCAAGTCTTCACTTCTGTTAGAGTACATAGAGTAAGCATGAGTGTGACATGGCACTAGAGTCTTCTTCTGAGGTGTGGTTGTTGCACTACTTAGGTTGTTCTTTCATAATGACAGGCATGACATAAAAAAAAGGGTAATGCATCTAATGAATAGGCTTAAAAGTGTGGTTCAACTTGCTCGAGGACGAGCAAAGATTTAAGTGTGGGGTGTTGGTAATAGGTGAATTAAACTATAATAGACCCTAAAGAACCACATTTTTGTACAGCTTTGTTGTAAAAAGTGATAACCAAATGCTCTGATTAGTGCTTTTCATACTGTGCAGGCTATATCCAACGAAAGAAGTCAATGGAGCAAGTTTGGGATCAATTACGGAGAAAAGGAGGCCAATCGAACAATGCCCAAGAAATGCACCAAGTGAAAAGTCAAAGAAGTCAAAGAAGGAGGCCATCAACTATTGTTTACAAAGTTTGGGAAATTGATTATAAAGGATTTAGTGATTCCGACAAAGGTAATTGATAGGTTAGTTCTCTGTGGGATTCGACTCCGGACTTGTAAACCGGATTATATTTGCAACGACCGCATTATCCTTTTTAGAAGGCATAGTTGGGCGTGATCACAACATGTCTTAAAAGTTTTATCAAAATTAAACATCTTCATTCATTAAATTAAAGAGAAAGTTACAACTTAGGCCCACAAGGATTAACGTTTATTTGCTACCACATCAGTGCCAAACTGAATTTGAATTAAGCCGAAGAGAAATCATTTGTTTTGATACGACTCAAATAGAGAAGACAGATATTCAAATACTCAAAGACGACACGCTGTGAAGACAGAATCGGTAGATTTTAGGGGAATCAAAATACAAAAAATCCTGAACTTTAAATTATGATTCCGCCTCCGGTAATACTATACCACAAAAAAAGAAGAGTCCAGAATCGAGAACAAATTTTTTAGCCCGCGACCGAAATTATTACCATCAGTAGTAGCCGCAAATATACATACAAAATGTATATATATAATTTTTGGAGCGGCTATGAATTTAACTTAAATTGCAACGGTCATTCTTTTCAAGGCAACAATTACTTCGCAAGTGGAAAATGAATTTGCCATTACATTAACATTTTACAAAATGAAAATCACAAGGCCAACGAGCGATAATTGAAAAGGAAGGAGATATAGCATTGCCGCCCGTCTTCCGTTTTTAGTTAGACGAACGTCTCTTTCTTTGCAATTCTAACACATGGGGACTTTTGTTGGTTTGGCACTCTTTTCTCACTTTTCCTCATTTCACTTGTACAATTGTTGGTCTATATTTGTTGTATCAAGTGGAATTTTACCATCCAACCCCTCCTATTTTGTGTCAATGGTCAAATGTGTTTATTAGTTATGAAAAAAACGAGTTCGAGTGTTCAAATGAGAAAGTTATAAATTTATAATCGGCTTTAAAAACCCCGACAAGTTTAAGCGGTCAGGATACCATTGCGCCTAAGATATAAGGTGCAACCTCCAATTAACTCTTGGAATTCAACATCCACAAATATGGTAGAACGTACGAATTTTCTCTGAACTTTCAAGGCGCGAGAATGAAAAGATTTTTGTTAGATAATATTTTCCCTAAAATGGATACTCTGTGGTGCGCATTCGAATTAATCGGAGGAATTGTGATACTACTGATTGATTAAGCAAAAGATACATAGGAATTCAAACAATTATAGGTTCAAATCCAAACATCATATTTTTTATTCCGTGCGCTTTATATAGTGTGCAAAACATCAGCACTTGGTTACCTCTTCTAATAACACTATAGTCTATGATGTTTAGCAACTTTCTCTCTCTCTTTCTATAATTATATTGGTCATGATGTCCTCATTTCTAAAAGTGAAATCTTACTGGTCTTCAGAATTTAGGTAGAAATTAAGTTATATACGCCTTGTTTTCGTAAATGTTTTGGCAGATCTTTCCATGTATTCGTGAGAACCAACTTGAAAAAGATTTTCAATCTTTTCTTTCACAAACAAAAATATTTTTTTTTCCTCTATCGTTTTGGCTTTTAATTTATTATGGACTCGGGGAGGGTTACGTTGGAATCATATGCTGGTAAATATTATGTAACTTTTGGAACGTTATCTACCACCAATGGAATTAATAGACACTTAATCTTGTATGGTCTCGCCGTGTGACCTATAGGTCACGAGCTCGAGCCGCAAAATCAGCTGTTGATATTTGCATTAGGGTAGAACGCCTACATTACACCTCCATTGAGGTGCGGCCCTTCCCCAAATACAGCATGAATGCAAAATGCTTTGTGCGTCGGGCTGCAGTTTTTTAAACTGTGTGACCTTAATATTTGTTGGACCACATTGAGAAAGCAAGAAAGTGCATTGCCCTTTATGCCCAATTGCGCATATTAAAGGATGTGGTCCTCTATTTACCCTCGCAATGAAGATTAGCCCTTTCTTGTGTCTCTTTATTTTTTTTCAGTGGTCTTTAATTCCTTGTTTGGAATAAGTTATCAACTTTCAGAAGCTCACAGATCTAATGTGTTTTTGAAATTAGGCTGTTCTCGTAGGATTTCAACTGGGACAAACTGAGTTTCTAGTCGAATTGCTTCTGAAAACGCACCATCCGAGATAATTTAACTTTAAAATTCTTACCTAATCGTAATTATAACAACTTTTTTGTTAATAATCAATATAACATCAACTGCCTACCATTTTTAGGTTCTTTGGAAAAGAGCTCTTTTATGAGTGCTTTTCATGCGGCCTTTTCTTTTTATAGCTATATATATCATGGTATTTAAGAGTGGGAATTTTGTGAAAGAAAGACATGATAGGAACAACAAAAAATCAATTGTATAGAAGCCCTAATAAATTGAAATGAATTGAGTCGATTCTTGGATTATGGGATGAATTGTGAGCATCACTTCAACTCGAAAATCCATCTAGTTAGGGGCTAAAAAGCCCCCATCATGACCTACTCTCTATACTTAAAAAGATATAAGTCACCGTAAGAATCCAAACAAGATATGCCTTTGGACCCCGGGACATATGATCTTTATGAAATAGTGTTTTTGGTTTTAATTTATTTGAACCTTTTTCAAGTACGAGGGTCAAATTGACAATTTTTTCTATGTAAATATGGACACAGATTCTTTAAGTTCTTTGAAATAAAATTTAAGAGTATATAAAAAGTATTATAAATTACAATAATTAGCAATTTAAAATATATAAAAACTTTTTGCAAGAAATATGATCAAAAATATCTTGTTGGAGTTTCCAAATACAGTACTTAATAATTTCATTCGTTTGAAAGAGATGGAGTATGTTTTAAGGCCCCTCATATATTAATTTGAATTTTACCTTTGACAACTCAAAAACTCCTTATTGTGATCCTTTCCAGTTCCACCAACTACTTTTCTTCCTTCCTAGATCCCTATTCGCACCCAAAGACAAAGCAGTAAACTTCTTCGCTCATAAATATTAAAGAGAGCAACAGGAAGGATAAGATTCAATTATCTTTTACTAGAAATTTTAAGCTAAGGAGAATTAAGAAACTTTTAGTAAGGAGCGATTCTTACATGGATCAGAATGCAAATCCATGATTATTTGATCGAAAGTAGTTCGTGTTTGACTCAAAAGATATTGAAATCTTTGTGAACAAATCAATCAAAAAGGATGAAGAGGTAAATTTTAGCTAAGTACAATAAACTCTAGAACCAAAGAGATATCATAAGGTGAACACAATGAATGATATTTCTTGATCTTTATGGAAGCAACCATTCACATGTAAAAAGACGTCAATTCGTTATGTAAGAAGGTGTTAATACTCTTTGTTAATTTCGTCCTGGAGCCCCCTTTACAAGATTTATCTTTCACTTTATATAAGGAACAATCCTCTTCTAAACCCTAAAGGACACCTCATAAGGAATATTCGAAAGTATATTCCTAATATCTCCTGTTGAGCCTACATTACTATAAAAATCATACGTTCTCCGTTCTCCGTTTGTTGCTTGTCGTCCTTTACAGAACGTCGGGCCGTGAAGATTTCGTCTTCTGTCGTACTTGTCGATGGCCGTGATCGTCCAAATTTGAACCAATCCAATTCGAATCTCCAACGTAAAGGAAAAAGAAAATTTTCTTAATTTTGCCTAACATCCGTTGAAGAGACACGCAATAAACTTATTACGTGATGTTTAAATAGAGAAAAGTACTGTTATTACAGCTTTTATATATGCAAGTAATCAATCATGATTTCTGCTTGAAAAAGTAAACAGACAATCATGTGTCTGAATAGTAAATGATAATGCTTATGTAATCCAGACCAGACAGCTATATAGCCAACCCTATACCTAAATTAATGAAAAGCCTGAACGACCCTTCAACCCATACTTTTAGGTTGTTGAATCTCAATCACCCCAATAATTTATCGTTAGACTTCTTATCAAGCCGAAAACAAAGAATTTTTTTCCCTTTCAACAAAAATAAAGATTACTCCATTAATCTGAGATCCAGAAAGAAACCAACCCACCACTTAGGGCCACAGGAGGTAATGACACGACACTAATCTTTCGTGACGTTGTAACACAATAAGTGTCCAATTTACTTTTTTTATTATGGTTCAAAATAAGTGTTCATAATCAAGAAAGAATTTAATTTATTTTTATAAAATAACCCTTATGTACATATTCCTAAAAAAAATTTACTCCTCACATTAAATATTTAATTAGGAATAATTTAGTCATAATATGTATTTTTGTATATAATTTAATATTATCTTAATGAACGTGCTAAAAATAAATTAAACACTTATTGTAAACCGGAATGAGTAATTAATTATTGTCATTCGACTGCTTCCCTTAAAAGGAAAGTCATACTTTTAGTCGTTAAGTCACAACTAAACAAAGATTGATTTTCTTCTTAACAATGATTAGACTTTATTAATGGATAACGTTATCTTTTAATTTTTCTAAAGAAAGCCAACTAAACCACACTTTACCCATAACCCAAAATTGCTTAGAAAGTTAACTTCGATATCATCATGCATGGAGATTACTTTATGAAACCAGCCCTATTAAATTCCTACCACAAAGGTACTCTGTACATTGAAGTCATCAAGTGGTTAAATGAGGAATTTTCACCTTTTTCGATGACCCTAAATTTTTTATGCTTTCGAAAGAGAAACTAATCGAGATAACCTATCTTTGCCAGGATTAACATGTCATTGTGACCTAACACAAAATAGACATCACACAATTAGATAGAAAAGAAAAGGTCTAAAAAATATCTAAAGAAGAATGCTGCGGCTTTAGAGAGGATAAAAAAACATTAAAAGAATGAAACACTAATCACGTATTTATAAGTATTGTTAATCTAATAAAAAGAACAAAATTGAATGTATAAAGTAAAGCAACCTACTGCAAGCGCATTAAAATAATATTCGTAACCGCCCCATTGCATGTATGCCACTTTGTGCTTCTTTATCTCAGACAAGAATCAAAATTAACACTCCCCCTCCCCCAAACCTACCCCCCACCCCACCTCGACCCCGTCACACCACTCAATCTTCCTTCTCTGTTTAATTTTCCATGGCTATAGGTGCTAAATACGTGCAGAAGTGTAAGAATTTGAAGCACATTATTACACGAAGAAAAACAAATAACTAGAAATTATGAAGCCCAAATTAGTAAAGGTAAAACACTTATGTCAATCAACAGAGACATAATTAGTGTAGTTTACAGTGGCATGAAAGAAAGAAAATAAACAAATTAAATTGCTCATTGGAAGAATATCTCTCCATCGTTATCATCATCAAGTTCTTAACGCTAATTTTTACCAACAGAGGAAAGAAAAAACTAATAGGAGTAACATAAACTAATAGTAGCAGCCTGAAATTTCCTTTTTTTTCTCATTCTAGTTCTAGAACTACTTAATACTTAAGATAAACCTTATTTTGTCCGCCAATTAATTCGAAGATTAAGATGAAGAAGAAGACCCATTAGTGGTAACACCGTGAGCACTAACACTATCGTTGTTATGAAGATGGTGGTTGTGGTTTTTGGCGTTGTCATTGCTGCTTTCGCGGTGAAGGTGGAATTCAGAAGCAATAGTGTCAGTGTGATTTCTACTAACAAAACCAAAACCGTTAGCATTATTACCATTGATGTTGGAGGTGGCAGCGACGGCGTTAACAGCAGCAGCGGCGATGGCTTGATCTTTCTTGCACTTATTATTGTGCATCCATACCTTAAGAACCCCTTTTTCAACTCCGATTTTGCTGCAGAAGTCGTTAATCAGCTCTTCATCTCGCTTCTGTATTTTCCACTCAACTTTCTCGGCGAATTCTAGCATTTTCTCCTTCTGATCTTGCGTGAATTTAGTTCTGAATCGCTTTCTCCCACTTCCATTAGGGTTTGATAAATGAGCAGATGACATCGGGTTTGAAGATGGGGAAATTAGCGGATTATTCTCGGCAGGTGGGCCAGACAAGCCAGCACTGAGAGCAAGGAGCATGTGGGGTGCAGAAGCGGGGTAATAAGCAGAGGAGATCGGAGGCGGAGAAGGGGAATTAGGGCTGCTGTGGCCCCCACTTCCACCATGATGCGGCGGCGGTGGTGGAGGAGGGTGGTGGCGATGATGAGGCTGGTACTCTAACGCCGGAATGGTGTTCTGATTTGGGAGTAGTGGCTCTTCCGGCTCGCGGCGGTGAAAATTGCGGTGACAGCCACAAGCAGCGCATTTTAGCGAAGTAGGGTCCACCGGATTAGCAGTGGGAGAGGGCATAAATTCCCCACAACCGTCAACGGCGTGACCACCTAAGCTGGCAGCGTGATTTTTCAAACATTCCTTGTAAGAAACAACCACCGCGTGGTGGTTGTTATTGTTAAAGCCATGGTGGTGGGGAAGATGAAGAGAATTGTGGCGTTTAAGGACACCGTTGCTAAAAGAAATGGGCTTAGCGGGTTGGATCCGAATAGGGGTTTCGGGTTCCGCTTCAGTGCTCTTGACAGTAGTGGCTATGGCAGTCGTTGTGTTGCTGCTTATATCCATTTTTCAAACATCTAGTGCTTTTGCATTTTTGTTGAGATTTAAGAGTTGAATATTGTTGTTAGACTTTGGTCTAACATTTCATGCAAAAAGGAAGAAGTATAGAAGTAGAGCTTTTTGTAGAGAGAAATTAGAGAAATAGATGAAAAAAGGAAGGAAAGTTTTGTGTTTTGTGTTTTGTGTTTTGTGTTTTGTATTTTTGGTTATGGGTTGATGAAGATGATGATGACTGTAGATAATGTAAGAATCTATAGGTTTGTGGTCGTCCTTGTTAACCACTTGTGTATTTTTTGACCTTGGTTCTAATCTAATCTATGGTTAACCTGCAGCTGCTGCTATTGACCCCACCCCCACTTGCTGGTTAAGGCATTATGTCAAGTGTGTAATAAATACCATTTCCCCCTTAATATATACTACCTTTGTCGCCTTTAAATCTTGGAAACTACTTGACCAATCTTCTTTCTTAAGCTGAATGAAGTGAAATGATTGTTAGTTTTCCTTTTCTTTAAATATTAAACAAAATAATTTGTGACAAATATCTTTATAGGAATTATTCATTACCATAATAGTATATAAGTAGTTGTTTTTGTTTTAATTTTTTTATATTCAGAATTTATATTTGAAAAATAAGATCTAATTTACGTTTTGTTTGGTTCTAAAAAATTACTGTAATCAACCTGATTAAGATAAATGAGAAGTTATAAACAGACTGAGACAGAGGAAATACTATACGGAATGCATTACCTCAATGTTTAATCATAAAAGCTGGACCTTCCATTGACTTTGATACAGGAAACCTACAACTAGCTATCAGTATTGTTTTGACTAAGCTGATAGAAGTACTCATTTCCATTTGTTTTTGTGTATGTATTAATTTGAGTGTCCGTTTGAATTACCAAAGAATTTGGTTTTTTATGGTGTTTCTTAAACAAGAAGTAAAATAAGCAATAAAGTAAGTACATTAATTTTTACTTGGAAAATTACTTCGCTCAAAAGTTGCAAAAATCATGATATACTGTGTAGGATTTTCAACTTCAACTTCACTAGAACAACAAGCCAAAATATATCAATTACAAGACTGTAATTCAATACTCTCCGGTATTCCTACCATGACTATTTGATTTACGACTCACTAATTATTTGTGACACTTTAATTACAACTCAATTTTCTAAAATAGATTCACTAGATTGACTCAAGAAGTATACAACACTGATATTCGATTAGAGTGTGCAAAAATGTAGTTCTTCCGATGATGTGTGCAATCCAAATGGATTGTATTTAATCGCCTAGAATCCAAAATCTTCTAGGGTCCTATGCATAGTCGGATTCTCGTTTGATAGGATTCCACAAGTTTTGGGACTCTTGTCTCTTATTGATTTATTCGTATATTCTTGGGCAATAACCTTTATGATATGTAGCGGTCTTTTTTTACCAAATTTAAACCTGGGTAACTTTAAAATAAAATTATTGCACAATCATCAACTTGTAGGAGTTGATTCTTTACTCTAAAAAGCATATTTTAAAAATAATTAATAACTACGTTTAGACCCAGTTCTTTAAACATTACATCTGAACAAACTTTATTAATTATTAAAAATTCTATCCTCAACGGTATGTTTTCCATGGAAGAAAGGGAGAAGTCGGCAGTAAACCAAATAATTTACCTTAAGATTGATGGTTAGAACAAAGTCTGAAATGTCATTAATGAATGATCTGATAGCTTTGGACCCCAGAAAGGTGTTACATTCCATCAATTAATCTTTTCAATAGGTGGCACTGTCCTTCAGAATTGACCAAATTAATGGTTCTACTTCCGTTTAGATAACCAGCTTATTCCTTAATTGATTTAGATCAATCAGAGATTATGTGGACCATTTAATTTCCGCGTTGGTTAACTAACTAGTCCTAAACTAGATTTTCACTAATAATTCGAAATTATGTTTGAAAAGATGAAAATATTTTGTTGCGACTTAAGTACTACAGTATAGTATATTTTGATCATAGAAATGACTAAAGCAGGGTTGCAGGTCTGATGCATTTACTGAACCCACCCTTAATTTGTCAAAGTTGCCAGTTGGAGAAGCAGAGCATGACATCAAGATAGAGTCCAAAACTTTTCTAATGGTTTTTTTTTTTTTTTTTGACAAAAAATACATTTTTATTATTAAAAAAAAGTTACATAACTACCTAACTCGCAATACTATATTGCGAATTACCTTAACGGAAATTTAGCCGTTAAAGTAATTCATTAGTTAATTTTTTTTTTAATAATTCGCAGTATAGTATTGCGAATTACTAAAAAAAAATTTAACTAATTCGCAGAAAAGAAAGATTAATATAGTGTGTGTTCAGGAGACTAGGTGGGTCGGATCGAGGGCGAAAAACGTAGATGGGTATAAGTTGTGGTACTCTGGAGTTCTGAGGGATAAGAACGGAGTGGGTATTCTAGTACATAGACACCTTAGAGAGTAGGTAGTTGAGGTCAGGTGGGTGAATGATAGATTAATGACCATTAAATTGGTGGTGGGTGAGTGTACTTTAAATGTTATTAGCGCGTACGCGCCGCAAGTAGGCTTGGATGAGGAGATTAAAAGGCGCTTTTGGGAAGGGTTGGATGATATCGTTTGTAGTATTCCGCTTTCTGAAAGGTTATTTATAGGAGGAGATTTTAATGGTCATATCGAGTCGTCTGAGGTACATAGCGGCTTTGGTTTCGGGGAGCAGAACGGAGGGGGCACTTCGCTTATGGACTTTGCCAAGGCATTCGACCTAGTGATTGCGAACTCTAGTTTTCCTAAGCGGGAGGAGCATTTGGTTACTTCCCAAAGTTCGGTGGCGAAGACTCAGATTGACTATCTCCTTCTCAGGATATGCGACAAAAGGTTGTGCGAGGATTGCAAAGTTATCCAAGGTGAGACCCTTGCGACGCAACATAGGCTTTTGGTGATGAACATTGGTATTATGATAAGGAGGAGGAAGAGGTTAGTACGAAGCCGCCCGAGGATTAGGTGGGGCGCCTTGACTGAGGATAAAGCTCAGGAGTTAGTAGGAAGGTTATCGACAATGGGAGCTTGGAGAAGTAGTGGGGATGCAAACACTATGTGGTCGACGACGGCAGACTGTATAAGGAAGGCGGCGAGAGAGGTGTTAGGGATATCTTCAGGACGCACTAGTGGCCATGAAGGAGAATGGTGGTGGAATGCAGTTGTCCAAGGTAAAGTGGAAGCGAAGAAGGCGGCTTACCTGCGGTTAGTAGGGAGCATTGGCGAGGAGGAGAAGAGAGCGAACAATGAGAGAAATAAGGTTTCTAGGAGGGAGGCGAAGATGGCAGTTACGGAGGCTAAGACGGAAGCTTATGCTCGTCTGTATGAGGAGCTAGGGAACAAAGGCGGGGAGAAGAAGCTATTCCGACTCACTAAGTTGAGAGAGAGGACGGCTCGGGACCTGGACCAAGTGAGGTGCATAAAAGATGATGACGGCAAAGTTTTGATGTGGGATGAACATATTAAGAGGAGATGGCAGACTTACGTTCATAAACTTCTGAATGGAGAAGGGGATCAAGATATTGTACTAGGTGATTTGCGAAATGCCAATAGCCTACACGAGATAAGTGATTGTATAGACATTGAGGTCGATGAGGTCATGAAGGTAATGCATAAGATGAAAAGGGGCAGAGCTACCGGGCCAGATGAAATTCCGGTTGAACTTTGGAGGTGTGTGGGCAGAGCAGTCTTGGAATTGCTTACTGGGTTATTTAATGTTATATTCAAGATTAATAGGATGCCTGAAGAGTGGAGGTGAAGTACAATGGTTCCGTTGTATAAGAACAAAGGCGATATCCAGAGCTGTAATAACTATAGGGGTATCAAATTACTGAGTCATACCATGAAAGTTTGGGAGAGAGTGGTAGAAATGAGAGTACGAAGGACGGTGTCTATTTCAGACAACCAGTTCGGGTTCATGCAAGGGCGATCTACCACAGAAGCTATCCACCTTATTAGGAGGATGGTGGAACAATACAGGGATAAGAAGAAGGATCCCCACATGGTGTTTATCGATCTAGAGGAGGCGTACGACATGGTTCCTAGGGAGGTCTTATGGAGATGCTTAGAGATTAAAGGGGTCCATGTTGCCTATATTAGGGTGATTAAAGACATTTATGATGAAGCTAAGACTCGAGTTAGGATAGTAGGAAGCGACTCCGAGAATTTTTCGGTTGTTACAGAGTTGCACCAAGGGTCTGTGTTCAATCCTTTCCTATTTGCCCTGGTGATGGATGCCATAACGCATAATATTCAATGGGAGGTGCCATAGTGTATGTTATTTGCTGATGATATAGTCCTAATTAACGAGACAAAACGCAGAGTCAACGAGAGGCTGCGGGTTTGGAGATAGGCCTTTGAGTCTAAAGGTTTCAGGTTGAGCAGGACGAAGACGTTATATCTCGAGTGCAAATTTGGGCTAGAGCCGACGGATGCGGGAGTGGAAGTAAGGCTTGACTCCCAAGTCATCCCTCAGAGGGGTAGTTTCAAGTACCTTGGGTCAGTTATTCAGGGGACAAAGGAGATCGACGAGGATGTCACACACCGTATAGGGGTGGGGTGGATAAAGTGGAGGTTAGCAACGGGAGTTCTGTATGACAAGAAACTGCCACCGTTACTAAAATATTAGTTTTATAGAGCAGTGGTTAGATCGGCCATGTTGTATGGGACCAAGTTGGCCTGTTAAGAACACACACATCCAGAAAATGTGAGTAGCGGAGATGAGGATGTTGAGGTGGATGTGCGGGCATACAAGGATGGATAAGATTAGGAATGAAGTTATTCGAGAGAGTGCGGGCGTGGCATCCATGTAGGACAAGATGCGGGAAGCAAGACTCAGATGGTTCGGACACATTCAGAGGAGGAGCACTGATGCACCGGTGAGAAGTTGTGAGCGACTGGCGGTGGTGGGCACGAGGAGAGGTAGAGGGAGACCTAAAAAGTATTGGGGAGAGGTGATCAGGCAGGACATGACACGACTTAGGATTACTGAGGACATGGCCCTTGACAGGGGATTATGGAGGTCGAGCATTAAGGTTATAGGTTAGGGAAAATTAGGAATATTTCTACAATGCGCTAAAGTGAGACTAGACAGTTAGGAGTTAGGCTATGCGCTAAAGTGAGACTAGACAGTTAGGAGTTAGGCTTAGGATGATACTGATCAGCTAATGATGCAAGGCTTTATATTCTAGATATTAGTATACTTCCCTCGTTCTCGTATTCCCTAATTTCCTTATATTATTGTTATTTGTTATTATATGTTATTTTATATTATATTGTCTATTTTATGTCATTTCTTATGAGTCTATTGCTAGTACTAATATATCGTCACTTGTTTCGTTCTTCAGCCGAGGGTCTCCTGGAAATAACCTCTCTGCCCCTCGGGGTAGGGGTAAGGTCTGCGTATATATTACCCTCCCTAGACCCCACTTGTGGGAATATACTGGATTGTTATTGTTGTTGTTGCAGTATAATACTGCGAATTATTAGAATTTTTTTTTAACTAATTTGCAGTATACTACTGCGAATTATTAAAAAAAAAAATTTTTAACTAATTCGCAATACCTTTATTAATTTGGCCCCACCAATTAACTGACATAATAATAATTCAAACACATAAAATGTTGTATTGTACTGCGAATTCCTTAAAAATATTCTGCACCCCAAGCTCGGACTTGCCTTATTTAAAGGCGTTTCAATTTTATGAAAATTCATTTAATACAAACTTCAAACTTCTGTTCATACTTCTCTCTTCTTCTTATCAATCTTTTTTGTACAATGTCTGAAGAACCAAAAATAAGGGTTTCATTATAATTGGGGGGTGAGGTTGTGCTGGAGAATAACTCTGTGAGGTATAGCTCATATCCACAGTGTCATGTTAAATTGTCGCTTACTATGGAGTATGATAAATTGGTTTCGTTGCTTTTAGTAAAAAAAAAAACCTTATTTTTAATGAAATATCTGATTTTAGTAAATTTTGAGCATACAAAATAACTATAATTAGCCCGTTATTTATAGGCGAGACAAAATAATTAATTCGCAGTATAGTACTGCATTTTATGAAGTTGTTTTGTCGTTCTTAAAAAGATGAAACACATGTGAAAAAAGTTGCTTTCTTGCAGAAAAATTTAATAATTAATTCGCAGTATAGTACTACGTTTTATGTGTTTGAATTATTGTTATGTCAGTTAATTGGTGGGGCCAAATTAATAAAGGTACTGCGAATTGTTAAAAATCTTTTTTTTTTTACTAATTTGCAGTATAATACTGCGAATTACTTTAACGGTTAAATTTCCGTTAAGGTAATTCGCAGTATAATACTGTGAATTGGTAGTTATGTAACTTTTTTTTTTTATAGTAAAACGTATTTTTTTTGTCCAGAAAACCATTAGAAAAGTTTCGAACTCCATCAAGATAGCGTCTTCCATCCCCAAACGTCACCACCATAGGACATTACTAGCATTTCCACATACATTTGGCTAAAATTTTATAAAGGAATTGAAGTTGTATTGTAAAAGAGTTTTTATTTATTAAAATTATATTTGAACATATATTTTACTTTAAAAAAATTAAAATTTTATGAACGAAAGAAAAGATTTACACCCCAAAACTAGCCCAAATTAGTTTTTGGAGCTAGAAATTTATTTTCTTCAAAATTTTTTCTTGAACTAATCAAATTTCATGTATAAATGATGTTATTAAATTTTTTTTGAAAAAAAAAAAAGAAAGAATTATCTGTGTTATTACCGGAAGCAAGACGATTATTAGAATCGTAAGTTTACCATATCATCGAATTAAAAGCGTTCTTGTCATCAAGAAAGGTTATATGGTGAAATGGTATTAAAATAAATTATCTCTGAGTTTGAATTCTTAAAATTAGATCTTCCAAAGCAAATAAAAAATGTTAGTGGGCTAATGGACATAAGTATTGTAACATTTGAGAAAAAAGTGGGAAATTTTTTGTTTAAGTGAAAACGGTATTTGAAAATTAGAATTTTTTTTGGCATGAAATATTATTAATATTAGTCAATTAGTTATTTGTAGCCAAAATTTTTGTTGTTTTTGAGTGGATGTTAATAAAATAGATTGGATACATCTTAAGGAACTTGAATTTCAGTTTTAGGATAATTTGATGGAGTTTTAAGCTAGTTTGAATTGAAAATTCGAAATAGATGATGAACATAAAAAAAAAATGTTAAGTGTATCACATATGTATCATATTTGTGTCAAATATGTATCACATGTATATCCATGTATACCAGCATGTTATACATGCATGATACATCTTTGATACATGTGTCATATAAGAATCTTTTGAACTCGATTTTTAACTATGAATTTTGATATTAAATCAGTCTAAACCGCCTCCAATCTTACTTAAATTTGTATATTTACTCATCTATGTGTTTTCAATAAATTTCAAGCATATCCATTGAAAAATGTTCTTTTTGCTTAGATTTTTAGAATCTTATATATATATGCTTTTTTTAAAAAAAAAAAAGATATTTCATCACTTTATTTGATACCTCATCCATGAAATTTTCTTTTCGTCTTGCATCTAATGTTGTTGATCACGCTTAATGGTATGGAAGGAGATCTTTGCGTATAATTCCTGGAGAGAAAGAACCTTGTTTATTTTGGTTTTTAATTTTTATATATACTTGGTTAGTTTTGATAAGTTTATAATTAATGATCAGAGGTTGGTACATTAAGACTTATTTGGGACACTTATGTAAGATTTCCTACAATTTGAGGATCCCCTCTTTTTCCATGTATATTGAGGTCTCAAAGCACATATTGCTATAAAGTTCTTCAAATTCTTTGCTCCAGAGTTTGACTAGTTCGAAATGACCAGGAAGCAAATGTGTGTTCACTGAAGAAGTTGTTTGACCTTTCTTTTATTTAGTTCGAACTACCCGAAATAAAAAAAAAATTAAGTTTGGAAATGACTCGTAATCGATTCGGCCGTAGAATTGATTTTGATTTATTGTGAATGATGTGGAGTAAAAAAATTTAAAAATATTTTTCTTTTGGAGCTTTTAAAATTTTCGAAAATTTTAGAATTTAATTTCAAAGTAAAGTTTAAAATTTCATGGTCAATGACGTAAAAAGTAAAAAGATTTCAAAGAAAAATGAAAATTTGCATAGTGGAAGCAAGACGTTTGTCCGAAGAAGAAACAATATTTTAAAACTTACGACATTGAGGAACAAGACAGAGAGTACAAGCCAAGCTTACGTAACAGAAACGTACATGCCTCAACCTTAGCCTTTGTACTTTTGGTGTTTAGTGCATGTAACACGAGTACTTACCTATTAAATACAATTAATTCCTCTAAAGCATGCTCAAATCCCAGCCACGTGTACTTAACTTTGCTTTGCGGCGACACGTGGACCAACTTGTTAACCTAAAACCTGCCACGTACAAATTTAAATCTTTCACTCAAAAGCACAAGTATGATTACGTAGATGTTTTAAAATTAATTGTCAGCTTGTCACTTCTTTTAGGGCTTAACAACCTATTACAGGGAAGAGAATAATAAATCCAAAGGAGAGGTACGGTGGAGTAGCATACAATTTTTCAGTCTGTAATAGTTTTTTGTTACTTACTTCTCTAAAAATATATGTGATTTTTTTGCCCTTTTTTTGTGATTCAAAATAAATAATTTTTTTAAATTTTAAAAATAAATTAATTATTTTTTTTCTATATTATCCTTGGAGTAAATAGTGTTGAAATATGTGTTAGGAGTATTTATGTGAGATAGTAAAGGTTAATATGGTCAATTCTAATGCTAATTAATACTAAAAGATGAATTTTTTAATTTGTGTGAAAACATCCAAAAAAAAAAATAAAAAATCACTTATTTTAGCATTTAAAATTTGCTCCGTATCTGACCCCAAATGTTGAAACAGTTGATGTGCACTGAATTCGGTGTTAAATTAAGTTTATTTTAGAGCTTTTTCAGGTGAGATTGACATAAGCACTTTTTTGTTTTAATATTATTATTGAATTTTACGCAAATGGTGTGAAACTTTTTCTTTGAACGATGTAAAATATTTGAAACTCTTCGTTTAATTTGATTTTAATTATCTAAATTTGAATTTTGTTATGGATTTCTATTTAAATATTATAGATTCTCATTTAATGAAATGAATCTGGTAAAGTTTGAGATCATTGATGATTGATGAGCAGCGAACTTGTATTTGTCAAAAATTATGACTGGATTTAGTAACTCTGTATTGGGAAAAATTAAATATATGAATGAGTAATGACGTGGCATGACACGTGAAATTACTTATAGGCTATGACTGTGTCAAAAAGCCTAAGCTAATGCGGATAAAAAGAAATACAAGGTAAAGGGACAAGAAGAGGTACGAGACAACGGGGTGAAAAAGAGATACGGGAACAAAGAGAAGGTACGAGTTAAAAGGCTCGGGAGCCCCGTACCTATTTAAAGCGAAATTATGTAAGAGATATGAAAAGACAATGAACCTAGACACATAAGGGAATGAAGATACACGTCATTACAAGAGAAACAAGTACTGGAGCAGTTGAGGAATATTTGGATTCAATATGATGATTGTGTAACGTAGCATTTAATGTCATTAAATATTCATAATGGTCTCATTATAGCTTGGATGTAACGTACATTTTCGGAGATTCTCAGAGAGGCCTATAAAAGGAGAAACATGTAATCAATGGAGACACAAGACACTACTGGAATATATTTTTCATTTACAAGCTTTCATATTTGAGCACTTATAAATTCTTTTCTTTATTTATTTTTCGATTATCAGTAACCCGATTCTTCTATATTCTAGATTTGACTAAAAATCTATTTTTTGGTTAAATAAATTGGTTCTGTTACCTGGAATATGATAATCAACGTTATTTCTACTCGATTTTCTTGGTTCACATCAATCATATCGAACAACAACGACAACACCCCAGGCCTTCCAAGATTTCAAACAAGCCAACAACTTCAAGGAAGTTCTCCACGAGATTCACCACAAGGCTCTCCACGAGGCTCCCCACAACGATCTCGTGAAGGCACCCCCGAAGGGTCTCAGGCAAATGAACTGAATCAACTCAACAACGTCGAAGATATGAATGAGGCGTTGCAAAAAGTAATTGCTTCTCAAGTTAGCAAAGCCCTTCAAGCCTTTGTTAACCAGTTACCCGCAGTCCCGCTAACACCAACTCCAAACAATAACAATAACATTCTAGAGAACCCCCGCTCTGGACTTGTTAATTCAGAAAGTGGAGGAACTCCAAGTGAAATGCAAGAAGGAGAACCAGGTAATCAAGCTAATTCTGATTTACAAAATCTCATACTAACCTTGCAGAAACAACTTAAGGAGCAAAATGAACACATAGAACAAATACCTGGGGTACCGCCCATGATCAAAGGAGTAGACATAGACAAATATTATCAACAACCATGGAAGCCAAGTGCCGCCCCCCTCTCAATTCCGAAGAAGTTTAAAATGCCTGATATTCCAAAGTACGATGGAACATCAGACCACGAGATCACGTCACTGCATTCACCACAGGTGTCAAAGGGAATGACTTGACTAAGCAAGAAATCGAATCAGTCCTGGTCAAAACATTTGGTGAAACACCCACCAAAGGAGCTTTAACCTGGTATTCTCTTTTACCTGAAAATTCTATAAATTCCTTTGTCGAGCTTGCAGATCTGTTTATTAAAGCACATTCGGGGGCTCAAAAAGTTGAAAAGAGGATGGAGGACATCTTCAAAATCAAGCAAGGGAATTTCGAGTTATTGAGGGAATTTGAAGATAGATTTCAACGAGAAAGAATGTTGCTACCACGAGTACCTGACAACTGGGCAGCCATAGCCTTTGCCAGCAATCTGAATGAGAGAAGTTCAGAAGCCACGAGGAGACTCAAAGAAAGCCTTCGATAATTCCCATCAACAAACAGATGAGAAAGCAAGTTCAAGGCGTGTAGACAATGAAAGGAGATCCGGTAAAAATAAGTATGATCCTTATATGGGACCTGCGCGTAAAGACTCACGGTCAAAACAAGAAAGGTACGATCATAAGCCCAAGGAATCAGGCTCTTCATCAAGGTTCAGCAATGATCGAGGCACACGCAGACAGCGAGATGATGATGGAAGTTTGAAGGCAAGGTTTGGTGGCTATCATTTTAATGTGACCACTTCCGAGCTCGTGGCTATTTTAAGAGGCATGAGAGATAAGGTACGGTGGCCGAAGGAGATGAGATCAAACCCAAGTAGAAGAAATCCAAATCACTGGTGTGAATTCCATAATGATCACGGGCTTAAAACCACAGATTGCAGATTTCTACAAAGTGAGGTGGATCATTTGTTAAAGCAAGGATATCTCACTGAATTATTCAGTAAAAAAGGTAAACAAGCATATATGAAAAATAGACAGGAGCCCCCGAAGACTCCCTCTTCGAAAC
Source organism: Nicotiana glauca (assembly GCA_026770625.1). Classification (NCBI taxonomy): domain Eukaryota; kingdom Viridiplantae; phylum Streptophyta; class Magnoliopsida; order Solanales; family Solanaceae; genus Nicotiana; species Nicotiana glauca. Next base: position 52,438 of record MU698027.1, read on the forward strand.
GGACAGTCAACATTATAAGTGGAGGAGAAGATATCAATGGTATCTCGTATACCGCAGCCAATAAAATATCCAAAATGAGAATCACTCATGGAAAACGGCCATGACACGTGCTGGAGGAGGAGAATATTACATTCAATGACACAGATGTAGAAGGCCTCATGACCCCACATAATGATACACTGGTAATATCATTACTCGTACATGATACTAACGTTAAACGTGTTCTGATTGATCCAGGAAGTTCGGTAAATATTATTTTGGTACGAGTGTTATGTGAAATACAAGCTGAGGACAAGTTAGTTCCAAAGGCACATACTTTATCAGGGTTTGATAACTCTAACGTTATAACCAAGAGTGAAGCGATCCTCACCACCTTTGCAGAAGGTGTTGTCAAATATACTAAGTTTCAGGTGGTAGATATGGAGATGGCTTACAACATAATCCTTGGGAGGCTATCGATCCATAATATGGATGCTGTTCCATCAACATTGCATCAAGTTATCAAATTTTCCTCACCATGGGGAATTTGCCAAATTAGGGGCGATCAGCAAACATCTAGGAGCATAAACTTCGTTGTAGATTCAACTGTTCAAGATGAAGCCAAATAGCAACTACAGGATTCAGTTAAGGAGGGAGCTGCTTCAACCTTAACTGAGGAAGGAAAAACAGATGTGGATTCAAGACCAGATACTATTCAAGAACCAGAGGAAAATAAGAACATCAAAACCACAATAGAAGAACTCGATGTTGTGGTGTTATTTGCACACCAACCTGAAAGGAAGGTGTATATAGGGGCCAATCTCATACCAGAGGTAAAACATGAATTGATTGAATTTTTAAAAGCTAACTTAGATTGTTTTGCTTAGTCCCACTTTGACATTACAGGGATACCACTGGAGGTTATGACTCATAAATTAAATGAAGACCTAACATATCCCCCGGTCAAGCAAAAGAAGCGGAAACAAGGAGCCTTCAAGAATCAGGTAATTCAAGAGGAAGTTCAGAATTTGCTCAAAATAGGTCAATACGTGAGGTAAAATACCCCAACTAGTTGGCTAATACTGTTTTGGTTTCCAAGAAAAATGATAAGTGGCGTGTTTGTGTGGATTACACAGACCTTAATAAAGCGTGTCCAAAAGATTTTTTTCCTTTGCCATATATAGACCAATTAATTGATGCAACTGCAGAGCATGAATTTTTGAGTTTTTTTAGATGCGTACTCAGGTTATAATCAAATCAAAATAGATCCAGGAGACAAGGAAAAAACTTCTTTTATAACAGATAGGGGAACTTACTGTTATAGGATAATGCTCTTTGGTCTTAAAAATGCAGGTGCAACGTATCAAAGATTGGTTACTAGAATGTTTCAAGAACATTTAGGTAAAACCATGAAGGTATATATAGATGACATGTTAGTTAAAACTCTGCATTCAAGGGATCATATTCCACATTTATCTATAACATTTGAAATTTTGCGCACGTATAATATGAACCTGAACCCGGAAAAATGTTCATTTGGTGCAGCATCAGGAAAGTTTTTAGGTTTTCTTATTTCTAACCGCGGTATTGAAGTAAACCCAGCTCAAATTATGGCTATTGAAGAAATTCCAGATGTACTTTCAAACAAAAAAGAAGTTCAAAGGCTCACATGAAGGATCACAGCTTTGGGGAGATTCATCTCAAAGTCATCAGAAAAATGTTTCAAATTTTTCTCAGCCCTCAAAAAGCAAGATCATTTTGAATGGAATGAAGAATATCAACAAGCACTTAGGAACTTGAAGACATATTTGGCAAATCCACCACTGTTAGCCAAACCTAAAACTAGGGAAAGACTTTTTATCTACCTTGCAGTTTCAGAAGTTGTGGTAAGTGCAGTTTTGGTATGAGAAGAACAAGGTAAACAATCTCCTATTTATTATGTTAGTAAATCTTTGTTAGATGCTGAGTCACGATATCCGCAGTTAGAGAAATTAGCATTAGCTCTAATCATGGCATCTAGAAAATTGAGACCATATTTTCAATGTCACCCAATTGCTGTTGTAACTGCATTCCCATTACGTAATATATTGCATAAGCATGAATTGTCAGGGAGGTTAGCTAAGTGGGCTATAGAATTAAGTGAATATGAAATTACTTACCTACCTAGAACAACAATAAAATCCCAAGTACTGGCAGATTTCGTGGCTGATTTTAGCCAAGGGATGCAGTAGAAGAGGAAAAAGAAGTTCAAGTACTTAATGGAGCAAACCCAGGGGTTTGGACCTTATTTACTGATGGATCGTCTAATATTAAAGGCGCAGGATTAAGAATTGTCTTGGTACCACCCACGGGAGAAACTATTAGGCAAGCCATTAAATGTCATTCCGTAACTAATAATGAAGCAAAGTATGAAGCTGTGATTGCAGGTCTGGAATTGGCACGAGAACTTGGAATAAGTCAGGTAGTGATCAAAAGCGATTATCAACTCGTGATTAATCAAATTCTAGGGACTTACACAACCAGGGAGGCAAGGATGCAACAATATTTGGAAAAGGCAAGGGAACTGATAAAACAGTTCCAATCATGGAAGGTTATTCAAATCCCAAGGGATGATAATGTCGAAGCAGACACCTTAGCAAACCTTGCATCTGCAACTGATATAACGAGAGATGTCAATGCCTAAGTTATTCGGTTATTTCACTCGGTTCTCGAACCTGACAAAAATGAGGTAAATTTTAATAATCTAACTTGGGACTTGAGAAATGAAATCGTAGCTTTTTTACAGTATGGTACCGTACCTGATGACAAGGCAAAAGCACAAGCACTTCGTAAAAAGGCAGCTCGTTATTGTTTAAAACAAGGTAACCTTTATCGAAAGATGTTTGGTGGCCCTTTAGCAAGATGCCTTGGACCTTCTCACACGGAATATGTAATGAGGGAAATACATGAAGGACATTGCGGAAACCACGCAGGAGAAAGGTCACTGGTAAGAACTTTGATTAGGGCAGGGTATTACTGGCCCAAAATGGAAGAAGAAGCAATGAATTTCGTAGCTAAATACGACAAATGCCAGAGGTACGGTAACAATATGCACCGACCTGCCGAGTTGTTACATCCGGTTATTTTACCGTGTCCGTTCATGAAATGGGGAATGGACATTGTTGGACCACTGCTTCAAGATAAAGGACATGTAAATTTTCTACTCGTACTTACTGATTACTTTATTAAATGGATAGAGGCAAGAGCATTTATACAGGTACGGGAAAAAGAAGTCAAGGACTTCATTTGGCAAAATATCATCTTCCGATTTGGTGTGCCGAAAGAAATCGTATGCGACAATGGTACACAATTTATCGGAACTCAGGTCACGGAATTCTTTCAAAGTTGGCAAATAAAAAGGATAACATCAACACGTTATCATCCGGTAGGGAATGGGCAAGCGGAATCGACAAATAAAGTCATCATCAATAATTTAAAGAAATGTTTAGAGGAATCAAAGGGTAACTGGCCTGAAGTATTACCTGGAGTCTTATGGGCATATCACACAACCACGAAAACAAGCACAGGTGAGACCCCGTTTTCCTTGGTTTACGGGGCTGAGTCTCTTATCCCAATTGAGATAGGAGAGCCAAGCACGAGGGTGTCCCAAGCAACACAGGAATCTAATGATGAAGAGATGCAGGTCAATTTAGATTTGTTAGAAGGCAGGAGAGAGGCCGTGTTAATAAGAATGGTCGCACAAAAGCAAGTGATCGAACGATATTACAACAGGAAAGCTCGTTTGCGATACTTCAAAATTGGGGACTTCGTGCTTAAAAAGGTCTTTCAATCTACAAAGGCAGTCAACGCTGGTAAGTTAAGTCCAACTTGGGAAGGGCCCTATAGAATTCATGATATTGCAGGGAAATGAGCATATGAGTTGGAGACAATGGACGGGAAAAATACTTCCCTCACATTGGAATGCTATTCATTTGAAGAGATATTACTTCTGAGGAAAAAACTTGGTCAGGTATCATTTTATTAAGTTTTATTTTGTGGATTATTACAGATTTTATGACTAACGATTTTAGATGATAGGCAAAACGCTTACCCGTACTAAATGATGAGTCACGACCTGTAAGGCAAAATGGAATACACTAAATTTCCAGGCCTAGGGTTACAATAATTCTGATAGAAACATACACGGGTAAAGCAGTCTTCATCTATAATCATACCCCCGAGAGTCCCGTATGTATTTCCTTTTCAGGGAAAGGACCGGATGAAAGAAACTATCAAGTGCTCGAGGCTTCATACTTCAACACTCAAACACTTGGGAGACTATACATAATATACAGTCATGTGTATATAAAAGGCAAAGAAGACGAAGGAAAATGAAGTCTAAAAAGTTTAGTGCAGATTGGAAGCTAATAAGTCAAAGCACTTCATCATAGTATTCTTTCCCATGAGAACAATGGAGTCATCTCTCAAACCCTTCCTAATGTATTGGAGCTAAGGGAAACCCACTATGCTATGCAAATAGTTAAGGGAAAGGTTGTATATTAAAACGGGTTATAACAAAAAAAAACCTATATCTATTGTTCTATTGGTTGTATATTAAAACGGATTATAACAAAAAAACCCTGTATCTATTGTTCTATTTTTTTAAAAATCTATTACAAGAAAAACAGTTACGAGAAAGTTATAGATGTAATTCAAATATATGTAAGGAATGATTTACAACTATTTGTTCAAGTTATTCCGGATAAATATGTATGTATCTATTTCTTATATCGTATAAAATACCGTTATGAAGTTGAGACGTCTTCTTCATCAAGTGTCAATATATAAAAGGGCTCTCTTTTATGAATCTCATTTTATTTAATCATGAGAACAATGAAAGCATTTTCAGACAGTAAAAATGCAATATATTCTTTAAGTCCTTTAAGGATAAGAGGCATGAATAGAATAGATAGGAGTTCAGGAAAACAAACTTCTTAAAATATTAAAAGTCAAGTATAAAACTTGATCAAATCCAAAATTCCCCATATACAAAGCTTGGGGACTTGAAGTCATAAAAAAAACAATTCTCTAAGTTAAGAGTTTGATGGCAAAAGTTGTCATAAGAAGTTAAAAACTTTAAACATAGACTTCCAAAGAAGCACCTGCAAAAAAGGGAAATCCCAAATTAAAAAAAACCTTTTAAGGTGACGGAACTGAAGAGGAGTCATTTACAGACTCAACTGCACTTGCACCTAAGAGTTGATCTTCAGTCATAGTACTGACAACACCCACGGGGGCAACTTCAACTTGGCTAGTGATAGTAGGTATGGAAGAACTCAAAGGAAGGGCCACAATAGCAGTAATCCTATTAGATACGGGAGCCTCAGGTACAGCAGACATGGGGACTTCAGATACAGGAACTTCACCTACGGGAGCTTCAATCAAAACAACCTCAACTGTAGAAGTTTCACTTGGAGGAGCCTCAACCAAGGGGGTTTCAGCTACGGGAAGATTAGTTTCGGGAGATGAGAAATTCGGTGGCTGTTATGCCCTCTCAATAGCTTCATTCACCTTGGCCAACTCGCATTCAAGGTTGAAGTCCTCCTGGCTCACTTCCACTAAAGTATCACGGCGGGTTTTGAGATAAATCCAACTTACTTCAACGTTGGAGGATTCTTCGAGAAGTTAATAGTCCTTCTCCCAGGCCGTGACTTCATTTTTAAGCTCCTCATTTTTAAGGAGAATAGAATCATGAGATGACCACAATGAGGTATGGGAATTTTCTAGATCACGAACCTTGTTTGCAGAGGCTCGTAATTCTTCTTGCACTCGAGCGAGTTCTTGAGCCATACCTTCTGCACGTGCTTCCTTTTGAACCAATAAAGCCTTCAGAGCTTTGTTTTCATCAACAACCAGGGATAATTGTTCTGCAACAAGTTCTTTAGTTCTCGTAGATTGGTCTGCAGTAGCCTTGACCGTCGCCAACTCAGAGGTGAGGGTTTGAACTTGCTTCTCTAAAGAACTTTTTCTCTTCTCCAAAATGTCCATGTCAATCTGCGTACTCTCATATTGACCTTTCCAACTGTTGGCTTCTAATTGAGAGTCACGTGCAACTTTTTCAGCTTCATGAGCAGTTTTTTCCAGGTCACGAGCCAGTTTCTCTAAAATAGGAACTCGGTTCATAAGCTCGGTACCAATGACATTAATCTGTTCATGTAAAGTATATAAGGTTAAAATTCCTAAAGGAAAAAATCTTTTAAGAAACAAAAGAGATTAAGGAATACCTTTAGACTGGCATGAACAATGTCGTTCAAGAGAGTCATATTAATATGGCTCTCGAGTTTTGCTTTTTCAATGCGGCCAATTAAAGGCTCAAGCCAGGTGTCGGCTTGCCCATATTTCCTCAGAAGGTTGCTATTAGCAGGAACTTCAATGGTAACACTCCTCATATTGAAACTCCTGCTTGAGGAACCTACATCAGTATGGTGGACTATGGAAGGAGTGATTGTTGGAGAAGTAATAGTAGAAGAAGGAATGGAAGTAACAGATGAGGGAGGCAGAGGAACGATCACAGGAATGGTAGAAGAAGACAAGGGAACTTCATCCAAAATCGGACCTAAGAAACCACTGCTAAAACCACTAATAAAAAGTTGGTTTATAGACTTAACAGTATCAGAGGGGGAGAGATGTCATCATCAGGAATGACCACAAAAGTTATAACAGGTTCGGAAAGAGGCAAGTCAGGAGAAATATTAATCTCATCATCAGAGACAATTCGTCTCCTAACTCGTGGTCTAGTTACCAAAGAGCCTTCACTTTCTCCTTCGGAGTCATCTTCAAGAACGAATTTTCTCTTCTCAGATCTTGAAGGAATTGAAATATCCTGGTGTGATCCTACGAAAATGCCTTGACCACGTGACACCAAGACACCTTCAAGAGTAACTCCTCGAGTGGAAAAACCAAAGAAAAGAAAGGTTAACAAAAAAAGCCAAAATAGCAAGAGATACATAAAAAAAAAGATTTTTTTTTCTTACCATGGGTTTTTGGTTTCCAACCGTAGCGATTGGAAAGGGTTTTCCAGGTCCTACCCTCCATTGGGGTAACCTTCAAAAATCTTTCTACCCAACCACGGATATTAGGTACGGGTGTAACGGTACCCATGGTTGCTGAAAAAGAAACACGTTAGTTAAAACAGGTAAGGTAGGAAATAAATAAGCACGGTGATATTGAATACTTACGTACAAAGTTCCACTTCTCTGGGAAGCGAATGTTCCTTTCACCGACTAGACCTGCGGTGAGGGAAGCAACATATCGAGCATACCAGCCACGGTCTTTGTCATCTTCAGGATTCACCAAAACTCTTTTGCTCCTGGCTGCTAAGCCAAATATTCCGTTTCATAAAAATCTAATAGAGTAAAGGTGAATCAATTGGGGGAAAGTAAATTCTACGTCGACTTTGTTAGCAAGGTGTCTTAAACAGGCAATAACTCGCCACACTATTGGACCAATTTGCCCCAAGCAATCATTAAAAAAGTGGCAGAACTCTAAGATGACCGGGTCGATGGCCGGTTTAAACCCCAAAGTGAAAGGATAGGTATAAACAAAGAAATAACCTATCACATAAGAGGTAATTATTTGGTCCGGGTTAGGAATAATGATGGGGAAATCTTCAGACCAATGACATTCCTTCCTAACTATGGGAGCCAAAACGGTTGTGATTAAGGTAGGATAAGGATCAACACGGTCTAGTGCAGCCACTTGGGTTTTTAAAGATTCTTTATCACGGTGGAAAGAAAATTCTATTGGAATAATTTCTTCTACTAAGGGTTCACGCAAAGGCTCCATTGAATCCTTACTTCTAGAAGAACCTCTTTGCGAATGAGAACCTATGGTTCCAGAAGAAGGTCCAAAACCAGAAGAAGGCGTTGAAGCACTACCACGAGTGGAGCTTAGATTGCATAGTCTACCTCCTCTTCTATGTCTTACAAGAGCATTGGGAAAATTGTCTAGAATGGGAGTTTTCCTGGGGTTAGGGTTCGAAGAAGCCATGGATGCAAGAGTTGGATTAAAGCAAGGAATAATAAAGTAAGTTTGTACGATGAAAGTATTCAATTCGGTTTATGAATAATAAGACAAGAAGAGAGGTTATATTTATAGCATTAGGTAATTATAAAAAAGGAAGAGTACGATGATGAAAGACGCTATAATGATGATAACTGATACTTCATGAAAAGTGAAGCCGAAAAGAAAGCCTAGAAAAGAGCTGCAGGACAGTGCAATCAATGAGGAAGCAACACATGTCTAGGATATTAAAAGGAAGTGACAGTTGAAGCGTCAACTTTATCAGAACATTAATGGTGACAAAAATTCTCCTTTTACAAATTTCACTTCCCAAATATTCATATTGATGAATCAATGGAAAGTGGAGGGACTATCTGTATTGGAAAAAATTAAATATATGAATGAGTAATGACATGGCATGACATATGGAATTACTTATAGGCTATGACTGGGTCAAAAAGCCTAAGCTAATGCGGATAAAAAGAAATACGAGGTAAAGGGACAAGAAGATGTACGAGACAACGGGGTGAAAAAGAGATACGAGAACAAAGAGAAGGTACGAGTTAAAAGGCTCGGAAGCCCCATACCTATTTAAAGCGAAATTATGCAAGAGATATGAAAAGACAATGAACCCGGACACATAAGGGAATGAAGATACACATCATTACAAGAGAAACAAGTACTGGAGCCGTTGAGGAATATTTGGATTCAATATGATGATTTTGTAACGTAGCATTTAATGTCATTAAATATTCATAATGGTCTCATTATAGATTGGATGTAACGTACATTTTCAGAGATTCTCCAAGAGGGGTATAAAAGGAGAAACATGTAATCAATGGAGACACAAGACACTACTGGAATATATTTTTGATTTACAAGCTTTCATATCTGAGCACTTATAAATTCTTTTCTTTATTTATTTTTTGATTATCAGTAATCTGATTCTTCTATATTCTAGATTTGACTAAAAATCTATGTTTTGGTTAAACAAACTCCAAATGGACGTGGTCGAGGATTAAGCCAATCACAGTACAATGGCGAGGAGTCGCCTTAAGAAGGATTAGTGTCGAGATCAAATAAAGAATATACGGAAGCAACAGTAGAATAAGTTTAGAATAGAAAGAAGGAATATTCTATTGGATATTCTTCCAGTTGTTCTTTTTAGGATTTCTTAGGAATATTTCCTATAAATAGGAAGAGATAAAGAACAGAAAAGATCTTTATTTGGGAATAAGAACACATTGTAAATGTTGACTACAGAGAATATACAAAGCTTGTCTTGTTCATTGATTCAATTATTCAACATATATTTTTACTCACAAGATCCAAAAATCTCTTGTCCACCTTTATTTTATATTGTCCCTACATTGTGTCAGAAAGGAGAATCTTACAAGTCATTTACTCCTTCCGCTTCAAAATAAGTGGTTTTTTGGATGTTTTCACACAGATTAAAAAATTCATCTTTTAACATTAATTAGCAATGAAATTGACCATATTAACCTTTACTATCTCACATAAACACTCCTAACACATACTCCAACACTATTTACTCTAAGGGTAATGTAGGGAAAAAATAATTAATTCATTATTGAAATCTAAAAACATCACTTATTTTGGACCATAAAAAAAAGACCAAAAATTACTTATTTTGTACCGGAGGGAGTAGCATTCTAATGACAAGATCTTTTTATTACATTTATTGTCATTATGTACATCTATTGCATGATTTCTTTATTGCATTCATCAACAATCATTGAGCACTCTTCGTCGGGATCCTACATCGTTAATGCATCAAGTCTTCAAATTTAGTAGTTATCATATTCAACTAGGATTCATCCCCCTGTTTTTTATTAATCCGTTTTAAGAAAAAGTTTATTAACACTTTTTTGATAAAACAGAACTCTGCAACTCTAACCGTGAAATTCACTAAACTTTTGAATATCATACACAAATTTTTTACAATTATACATGTAAAAAAATATTAATACACTATTTATGCAATATTATAATTCAACAAAGAAATTCAATAGAACCTCCTTAGATTATTTACCCAAAAAAAGGCTCCATATCACGGTGAGAAGAAAAAAATAGGAGAGTTGGTATTGCCTCACTCCTCGCATGTAAAAGTAATCGATTTATGCACTGATTTGGTCATGTAAAATGATAGAAATTTACCCTTTTTTTTATTATTATTTGATTGTGCGCGTCGTTTGTATTATTACTTTAAATATAGTGTTGTTTTAATAATGCTAGGAAATATTAAACTAAATGTTAAAATTTTGTTTCATGAAAATATCACAGTAAAACTTAAATTTGATTGTTACGATTTTTGTTTCATGAAATTTATATTGCAATGTGTTTATTGACCTAGAGAAGGCATATGACAAGGTCCCTAGGACGTTCTTTGGAGGTTCCCCGAGGTGAAAGGGGAGCCTGTACCGTACATTATATTGACAAAGGATATGTATGATGGAGCTAGGACTCAGGGTCAGGACTGCGAAAGGTGACTCAAAGCTTTTTCCGGTGGTTATTATTTGACTAAAAAGTGTTAAACCTTTTGATTAAACGAATAAATGATGAGAAGAGGGGTGAATCTTAGTTAAGAATAATAAAATCTAGACCAAGTGATAGATGAAGTAGACAAGATGAATGACGTTAGCTAATATGTTTGAGCTGATTAAATGCTCATAAATGCAACAACATAAATGCGCAATGAACCTAAGTAAACGCGATCAACTTAATCAAAGGAAGTTTCCACCCAATTGTTGTGATCTTTCGCAAAGCCTCTTCCCCTAACAACAGTGTGGAAAGAAAGGAGATAAGAGATGGTTGAGGAATCTTTGTATTTTGTCAATATAGAACCAAAAATGTATACTTAAGTTTTGTAATCAATGAATAAGACCACTTTAGTATATTCCTTAAGATAAACCTTTTACAAAGTGTTTTTTTTCCTCAAGTTCGGATTCCCCTTCTTTACTAACTCTTCCTATTTATAAGGGACATTTTACCAAGGAACCTAAAAAGTACAACATAAAGAATATTCGAAAAACATATTCTTACATTCTCCCTCTAAGTTTAAACTATCGTTAACATCTTGTTTCGGCTGACCGCTCTTGGTCGTCGTCCTTTGTCACGACGACCATCAGACGTTGTGTTATAGTAACATCGTTTCGCATCTTACTTAGTTGCTGTCGTGGTTTCCAAATTTGAACCCATACGGTTTGTCCCTCCGCTTGTTGAGATCATGGCCCTGCACGTCCTTGATAAGTGGACATCGTCTATATCCGTTGGAGAATTTACCTGTTGAATTACGCCGGTATGGCCAAGGCCGAGAGAGCGATGCATTCCACGGAACCTTGGTTGGTGTAGTTTATCGGGATGTGATGTCACTCCCACGTGCATCATCATTACATACCTTCCCGATACAACGACTGATTGCTTGTCGCTATGGTTTTATCGCCATTGGCAGCCTTCCACTTTGATTCTCGAGCCACCCAATCCTATAAATAGGTGAAGGTTTTCTTTTTTCAAGAACTTTTAACCATTTCTTTTCTTGTGTATGCATTGCCTTCTTTGGTCATCTATTTTGGGTCTCTTAACTTAGTTTTCGTGATTTTGCTTCTCATCCTTTCCCGTTTGATCACCGTTCCTCATTTTAAATTTTACCAACATACCTTCTATTACCAAGGTGCCAAGAACGCACCAAACACAAGAAGAAATTTCCGATGCCACTCCATTATCCATGGCTCCTCCTTCTGGTGGCGAGGATATGGCAGTTGAGGAGGGAGAGAGTTTTTCCACCATAGAGGAGATACTCCCAAGAAACCCCATGTCCAGGAATAATTTTCACAAAGAACCTGCCCCTTCCCCCATTTTGGTGGTGTCTGAAAAAGAGCCGACTCACATAAATGAACTTCGATTTACGTACAATATTCCTCTCCATATTGAGATGGTTCCGACTAGGAGTGACCTTGTGGAGGTCCATAGACCGGGATATTGTGCTTTCTATGTATATCTTTTTGGGATTGGTCACACCCTCCCTCTTCTTCCACTGGGAGAGGAATTCTGTCGGTTCTACGAGGTCTGCCCAACGCAGCTATCTCCATATACGTATAAAAACTTGCTAGTACTGATAAAGTATGTGGAGTTGGCGAGGTAGGAAGTTAGACTTCATCATCTTTTACATTTATTTTCCCCGAGTTTTTATAGGGGCACCATGATACACCTGCGACATCGTGGGACCAGTGGGTTGGTGGTCGGAACAAACGATCGGGCGAGCCATAAATTTTGGCACAAATACTTTTTCATTAGAACCGAGCACTTGGTGTTAGACCCTACTGGATTTCCAGAACATTGGAATCATAACCATAGGTGTTGTTTACTTTCATTCTTTCTAATTTGTACGTATTTGTGACTTTTCTATATAGTTGTGAGACGTGAACCTCTTCCCATCATCGATATCGAGGACCGGGTAGCTCACGTACGACCTTATGTGGCAGAGACTCGAGATTGGCCCGCTATCCTCAAATGTTTCGGGCCGAAAGTTCCATCTGGTAAGTGTTCCTTTTGCTTTGATCTTTGGCTGTTGTTGATACCAATTTTTTATATATATTTTTTATAGATATATATACTTTCAAAATAGCATATATATGCATATATAAGAAAACACAGGGTTTTTTTTTAATTTTTTTGTAATTTTAAAGGTTTTGAATTGATTTATTTCCTTGTCTCTTACTTATAAAATTTTCAATAATTATCCTTCAAATTATTGTTGTGATAATTTAACCATCTAAATCCTATATTTATGCAAAAATATTGCTTAAATATTTTTCGTGTATTTTTATAACTGCATTTATATTTGTAAAGCCAATTTTACATATAATTGTAATATTAGCCCTATTAATGTACAATTACGTTTTATATCCATAAAATGATCTGCTATATTTTTAAGATGTTAAATAGCTATTTTGAATCATTTTAGTACATGAAATTATATTTTAGAAATTATCTATTATTTATTATAAATTATATAGGGTTAAATTGGCTATTTAAAATTCAGCCAAATTATTTTTTAATTTTAGCCTAAATTTAGCCCAATTCCTAATTGAATTATCCGACCCAGGACCTAAATACACCTACACAACCCTAGACCCCATCAGATCATGGTCGTTGATCTAAAAGATCAACGACCCTCATTTGTTCTTTCGTTTTTAATTTCAAACGACCCCTAACCCTAATCACTTCACCACACCCGCTGCCCCAATATCCTCTATGCTGTCAAAACACTCTCAACCTAACCCTAGTCTTCAACCGTCGGCCTCCCATCTCCGGCCATCTCGTGTGACCTCTCATCGTCTCTTAATCCTCTAATGGTTTCTCTCATGCCATGCATGGTTTCTCTAAGGTCTTCAAGGACCCAGGGCCATGCCGCTTGCATCTAGGGTTCATCTCCTACCTGTTCCTCACTATTCCAGTGTGATTTCAAGCGGAATCATTCTATACTTGCTACGATCTTTGGGTTTCTGTACAGGTTTCTTCATCTCTATATGGGTCTCTTTGAAATCCTATCTTTTCTATACCTCCTAGATCTGTACAGATCTAGTACGATTCGAGTATGTTTCTTGAATGTTTTACACTATCCTTGAGGTTCTTTATAAGAATCATGTGATTTTAAGTGTTTTTCATCTTCTTCTAAAAGTAGGATTTTCGGAACTTCTTTTTAAAAACTTGTTTAACTGATTATTTGTGTTTAAACTTGTATTTATTACATATTTTGATTGTGTCTATGAGTCTACTATATCTTAATTCGTCTATGCTGAAAGCCCTAATTTTTAGGGTTCTTCGTTTGGTTTTTGTGACTGATCGGTCCTCGTTTGAGTTTTCTGTGATTTCTCGTGATTATGTTGCGTTGATATCTTCTACTGAGTTTCTTAGCCTAACTTACATTGTTCTATGTGCTTGTGTTCATCTTGACTATTCATATCAAGACTTGCATCTTTCTCACTTAATCCATATTGTTTAGCTTTCATGTTTGCTAGAGTTGTATGTTGACCCTTGACTATCCATGTCTTTCTTTATTTATATGCTAAACGCTGACTCTTCTCATGACTTTCTCTTTGATTGATTATGAATTCCCTGTTTCTTGGTCTGATTTGAACACTTTCCTTTAAACCTTCGATTCTTACCTTTCTACTCAATTTGATTAATTTGCTTACCGTGTCTGCATTGGTACTTAATTCTTGCTAATTATTTCCTTAATTAAAGTTTTCTGAACCTATTCCTAATTATCTATTCTATTCTTACACTATTTTGAAATCTTTCCATATTTGTTATACTCCAGCACATTGATTTCTTTCCTTGTTTGTTACTTGTTCTTACCGTTTGAACTGATTCCCTTAAATTAAGGGAGTACTTGTACTGATTTTTCTCTAATTGGTTCTAAGTTCCATAATAACTATACAATTGTGATTCCTCCCTTATTTTACCGAGTTTTGAACTACTATATAAATGGCTCTCTTCTACATTCTTAGACACGAACATTAGTTTAATAACTCTCTTACACTTAAAAGCTCTATGCTCTTTCTTGGTACTTGCTACTCTTACTGAACTAGCCGGCTGTAAGCCAAGGCTAGTTATTGCACCACACCTACTCTATACTCTATGTTTGCTCTCCTTAACTGGTATGTCCTTATTCAATTTCAAGTCCAAAACCTATGTGTTCTATTATTGCTTTAGTTCATTGATTTCCAGTCTTGTTCCTGCTTACTATTTGGCTGTTCAATGTGTAACTAGCATGTCTAAATCATTGTTTCACCTAGCATGCTTAAACTAAACTGCTTAATCACTGGAATGTATGAATTCTATCCTATTTAACTTGTGAGTAGTATGTCTAAGGATCTGCCTATTGCTTTATCTAGTATGCCTCTACCTGAGTTATCCTATGTATGTCAGCATGTTTTGATCAATCTGTTTACTTAGGTTGGTTTAATCTGTTTTGCTAAGTTGTTTAATATCTCTAAGTAACCCTGTTTCTATATCAACGTAGTTATCATGCTCTCAGAACATTACTGTTCCGCGTTTAGGCAAGCCTATAGGGTGTTTTTTTCTGCAACTCTAAAATTGTATTTTTTCTATCTTAAAGTTGTTCATATTTAATAGGTTTAATCAATAGGCAAGTTATATAGGATCCTTCACATATTGGCCTAATTCAGTATTTTATAACCCCGACTCACTTAGATATCATGTTCTAGGATTTATTCTCTTTGAATGTTGTTTTACGTACATTTATGTGGTATGTTTGAGGAGGTAACCGTGCACCTCTAACTTGTTTATATGCCTGTTATTGCCCGTCTCCTAGAATTTTCGTCTTTTAAAAACACCTTAGGGGTTGTCTGGAACTGTCCAAAGATTTAGAGGTCCTAAAATACCTCCAGTACCACAAGGAAGGGACGAGTATTGCACCATAGGACATTGTCAAAGTTACTAAAATGCTTTAGGCTATGACCAAGGGTAGGGGCTTGGGTAGAACGGAATATGATGACTACGCGCTAATGTCACATGTAGCCCCTCATTGAGGAGTGTTTACCGGACATTGCGTGGGGTGATCCTGTAGGCTAACCAACCTAGGACCCCTCTTTCCCTAAATCCTTTGCCTAAAACTTTGATTTTCTATATAACTTGTTCTAATTCTTTGTCTTATTATCTGAGTCACACAATGTCCAACATGCTTTATTTGTAATTATTTATATCAAGTACTTATTTGTTAAAGGACTAATTCATAAATATAAGTTCAACCGGGACCTATAGTTGTGGACCAAGAGGGGTGCCTAACACCGTCCCCTAAAAGTTATTTTGATCCCTTACCCTAAATCTCTGGTAACGTAAACTAATCCAAAATTTTATCGCTCTAGGTACCCTAACCCACCATAATTTGTTAGGTGGCGACTCTTCAAAATACCCAATTCCTAAAAGGAAATGAGTTACTACCCCCATGAATGTCAAAACCCGGACCTTTTCTTCTCTCGTAAAAAGGGGAGGGAAAAAGGTGGCTCGACAGCATGGCGAATCTACTGGGGATACCTTTAGGCTCTTACCATAACAAACTTATTTTTTATGAATTAGTCCAAGCATGCTTTATCTGGTACCCTTATCCCTTATTTGAATTTAACTGTCCGTTTTCTTTTAAGCATTTATGATTCTTTCTCCCTGAAACTGGCTTGTCTTTTTTCTTCTTTTTCCTATAATTGTCTTTCAATTATTTAAATATTGTATTTATTTTTCCTACGTGGAAACACGTGACTACATGTTATTAATTGATGCATAAATCATGCACCACATCATATTCCACTCGTGCGTATCAAATCCTATAGCAATGTTTAATGAGTGGTTGCGTTCTTCCTATTTATTAGTCTTAAATTTGGAAAGGCTTATTTACGGTAAAACTAGTCGATCAGTGATGCAGTCGACGGTTCTGTCCCTTCTCCCTCAATTTGTTCGCTTGAGGGTAACCCCATAGTAGCCTTACTCTGATCAAAATTGTGCATGCATCATGGTCATACCTAGTCGAATTAATGTGTTGTCCACATAATGATCATTTAAGATAAGCCTTATCCAAAAGTCCATCAAGTTTTCCATAATCCCAACGGACACAACAACAT
Organism: Nicotiana glauca; assembly: GCA_026770625.1. Taxonomy (NCBI): domain Eukaryota; kingdom Viridiplantae; phylum Streptophyta; class Magnoliopsida; order Solanales; family Solanaceae; genus Nicotiana; species Nicotiana glauca. Next base: position 69,117 of record MU698027.1, read on the forward strand.
TTTGTGCATTAATTTGGAGAACTAAATGCTGATATGCTAATCATAAATGTATATATAGTCGAGTCTGGTAGGGGTAAAGCCTAACCTTTTTGTTTGTGCAGAAAATAAGGAACGAGGTCCCTAGATTCGATATGGTTAGCAACATCTCACCATTACTTCTAGATTGGTGGGAGGACCTTTCCTCAAGTAACAAGAAGCATGTGAGGAAGTACCTGGGTAACTTGCCTTCCTTGCTAGATATTGAGCCTAACAACAACTTGATCGAGGCTTCCACTTTGTTCTGGGATAGTGAAAGGGTTGTGTCTCGTTTTGGTGACATAGAAATGACGCCATTTCTAGAAGAAATTGGAGGAATTGCGGGGTTGACTTAGGATAGTCCCAGGTTATTGGTACCAGAAAACCGTACTGGTAAGGGATTTTTAAAGATGATGGGGCTGAACAAGAATATCGACCTAGTGTGCTTGAAGGAATATTACATACCTTTCGAATACCTATATGAGAGGTACGGTAATAGAAAGTCTTTCCATACCTACCATAATAAGATCTCTCTCACTTCTCTTGGTCACATCCACTGCTGAGTGTTCGTATTCATTGTGTGCTTCTTAGGCCTGATAGTGTTCCCAATGAAGAAGGGAAAAATCCACACTAGGTTGTCCATGGTCACCAAGACTTTGATGGAAGGGATTAATGGACAGACATATACCATATTCCCCATGATCATAGCCGACATCTACAGGGCTCTAAAGTGTTGTCAAAGAGGGATCAAGCATTTCGAAGGTTGTAACTCGTTGTTGTTGTTGTGGTTATTGGAACATTTCCAGAAGGGTCATTATCACCAAGAATTTACACGAAGGGCTTGGAACAGCCATATTTCCTTCCATCACCCCAAGCGGAAAACTTGCATTCCTGACTGGTTTTCTTAGTCGGAAACTGCTAAAGAATGGGTTGGGTTCTTCGACAATCTGACCGAGGAATTGGTGCAATAGATGTTTAAATGGTTCCCAATAGACGAATTCATCATCATATCCAGGGATGCTCCGCACTTAGTGTTGATAGGGTTGAGAGGGACATACCCCTGTCCCTATCCGAGTTATGAGGCAAGCAGGAAGGAAACAGGTTGTACCAAGGGATGACAAGATGAGTCATTTTAGGGCAGACTTTCAAGACGATGACGTCCCTTACAAGTACCAAGCTCAGCACATATGGCACTACAAAATCATTGTGGAGAAGAACACCATTGAGCCAGACTGGTATCATGCAGGGTTTGAGCCTTTCTACCCGGCATAGTTAGAGGACAATCTGAAAGGAATGGTGACACCGGGGGCCGGTCGAGGGAATAGAATCATAGATGAAGAAGTTGAAGGTCAAGTCAAATACAACAGCAGCATAAGAGGGTCACGACTTTGAGATTGAGCACCGGTAAATGCATGAGAGGAATGTGAGGTTGATCGAGAAATGGAAAGAAATGGCAGTCACTTCCATACAAAACTAGAATATCTGGGGCGAGGAATATTGGAACTGGAAGGTAAAGTCATAACGAAGATCGAGAATTACCAGAATGCCGAAAGAGCTGAAGGAGGACATCTAGCCAGAGCCTACTTGTTGTTGGGGGTTCACGAGCTAGGGGATCTATATGACGAAGTTCGAAAGATCGAATTTGGGGAAGGTCCTTTTGGGACCAAATATGCTAGCTTTATTTGTTTTTGCCTAAAAATGTAATAAGGCCAAGTGCCAGTAGTGACTTATTTTCTTTATCTTGGTATCGTTTTGGGATTCATCTATTTTTATGTTATGAAATAAAGCATTTGTTGGCATTTAAAGTTCTCCAAATCTATTTGTCGCTAGGCCTACCTCGGGCATAACGGGGCTTCCGAATGTAGACGCTAATTTATATTTCTGCAATATGTGTTTAAATACTGCAAACATTTCAGAATCCTCACTGACTTGTTACCTTTTGTTTTCCCTTATTTTTTTGATTATTCCCAGCCCGTTAAGTTGGTTACTCATACTGGCCTCATCAACGTATCATACCAGATCTAGAGGCCCTCCACCTTCTCCTCATCCAAGCAACACAAAAGGCAGAGGAAAAGCAAAAATGGACGACTTCAGTGGTATCCAAAAGGAGAATATTGAGAACACAAAAACCTCAGATGGCCGTAGTATTCCGGCCCTAAATGATCTAATCTTGAGAATGGAACAAAAGATACTGGAACTGCAAGGAGAACTTCAGCAGGTTCGCAACTTGGAAAACTTGTCACTCACCTTGAATGTCCCTGACATCAACAAACAGAACACTAAGAAGGGGCACACCACTGCTGAGTGCCGAACATTGAAGGATAAGATCCATGCCAATGGGTCAATCCGAACAAAATTTGTGTGTACCATTCCGGTATGAAGGTGCATACCACTATTGAGTGTCGAATGTTGAAGGATAAGATCCAGACACTAACTGACAATAAGGTCATACAAGTGAAGAAAACTGCACCTAATGTCCGCAACAACCCCCTCCCTGATCATAGAGGTGATGATGTACATGTGATAGAGACAAACAAAGAATGGGACCATGAGGGATCGATTGGGCTTATTCGATGGCTTTAAAGTTGTAGTCACACTTACTCCGATAGTGGTACAGACTCAGTCACCAACCGAGGTTGAGGTAATTGCACCAGCTCCATTCAAGGTAGGGGTGGCTCTGCCCGCAGCTACCCCCTCTCCATTTGAGGTAGAAGTGGTCATACCCTTCACAGTGACAGTATCAACCATACCTCCCTTCAATTCAAAAGCAATACCCTGGGATTATATTGTCGAGGCTCAATGGAAGGGAAGGCCAAGGTAGAGGAATCTGAAGTTGCACAAGGAATGACTAGAACTGGAAGGGTCTATACACCTGAACATTTGGGAGGTTAAAGTAAGAAGGCTACTACTAGGTAGCCTATCATCGAGACCGGACCAGATGGCCTGTGGAGGAAAGTATAGGCAAAGGAGTATTCTATTGTTGACCATCTGAACAAAATCCTTGCTAAAATATCTATCTTGTCACTGTTGCAGAATTCAGAGGTACACAAGAACACTTTAATGAAGGTGTTGAGCGAGGCTTATGTACCCAACAATATCATTGGCAGAGAAATGACCAACATGGTTAGGCAAGTGCTGGAGAGTCATAAGATTATCTTCCACGAGGATGAGCTACCGCCTGAAGGATTGAATCACAATCGAGCATTGCATATTATGGTGCAATTTGAAGACAAGTTCATTGCCAGGGTCCTGTTTGATGGAGGTTCAAGCCTAAATATTTGTCCGTGGACACTCTGAAAAGGTTGGACAAAGGTTTCCATGAAATATGGGTAGGAAGCATGAACGTGAAAGCTTTCGACGGGTCCTAGAGGGCCACAATTGGGGAAATCAACCTTTACTTGCAGATGGGGCCAACTTGGTTCGACATTGAATTTTAGGTACTCGACATACCAACCTCATATAAACTTTTGTTGGGCCGACCATGGATCCATATTTCTGGGGCTATACCTTCCATACTACATCAAGCCATGAAGTTCTAATAGAACCATCAGGACGTGATCATCCACGGAGATGGAAGTAACCCCACCTATACCAGTCAAACAATCACGGCCATTGGATATAGAAGGAGGCTAGGAGGGGAAACCTATCATCATATTGAACGAGTCAATGCCATCGAGAAGGATAAGTGGTGGAGTAACAAAATAGAAAGAATACTAGCATGGTCGGGATATGAACCCGGCAAAGGGTTGGAAAAGAACCTCCAAGGTATCATTAAACCAATACAGCTGAAAACCATGGTACAACCTTTGGGCTCGGATACCAGTATACATGGCAAGAGTATAAAAGTTGATCGCCTCCATCACGTGGACCGTATTCCTCTTAAGCAGCCAGTGCTACATTTATAACAAGATTTTCACTAGGATGATACGGTATAGGGGACTACAGAAGAAGTAACACTAGTTGGGTTGAAAAATTTGTTCTTGGAAGATGAAGACATGGACTGCAGTGCTATAATTAAGGAGCAGAAGGAAGAATGCCTCACTATTCAGACCGTAGAGAAGGGAGTTGTTCTCAGAAACTGAACTGCCACACCATCCCGAGTTCGCCAAGTCCCTGGGTAGCCTGGTAGATTTTACTTCTATAGTCGTTCTAGGCATTTAAGATTTCCATTAATTTTGTTTTAAGATTTACTTGTTTCAAAATAAATGCTCGATTCATCGATCCAAACGTTGTCTGAATAATTATCTCAGTTTTAATCAAATGCATTTGTTCTTTATCATTATATATTACTATTTCGATACTTTTTCCTTCTATAATATTATTATTAATTTTTCTGATGAACCAGTGACTGCGCCATATAATGAGGCAACGCAACATTAGAATAGTGATTCATGAACAAGATGAGATACCTAAGGAAATTGCTAGGGAGGTTGAAAATTTTGATAATAACCCTAAGTCCTATCAGGACGAGAACGAAGCAGTAAATTTGGGAGATGCCGAGACCATCAAAGAGACTCACATTAGCATTTACTTGTCACCGAGAGAGAAGGAAGAGTACATTCGGTTCTTAAAAGAGTATGAGGACATTTTTGCGTGGTCATACGATGACATGACCGGTTTGAGCACGTCCATAGTAGCTCACAAGTTGCCCACAAATCTTATATGTTCGCTAGTGAAGCAGAAACTCAGAATGTTCAAAGTAGACATGAGCTTGAAAATCAAGGAAGACGTTACCAAGCAGATCAAAGCCAAAGTTCTCATAGTAGTTGAATACCCAACCTGGTTAGCTAACATTTTGTCGGTTCCAAAGAAGGATGGGAAGGTCCGAGTATGTGTTGACTATCGGGTTTAAATAGCGCAAGTTCCAAGGACGACTTCCCAGTGCCAAATATACATATCCTGATCAATAATTGCGCCAATCATGAACTCCAATCCTTTGTAGATTGCTTCGCGGATTATCACCAGATTTGGATGGATGATAGAGATGCAGAGAAGACAGCTTTCATCACATCATGGGGTGTGCATTGTTACAAGATGATGCCATTCGGTCTGAAGAATGCTGGGGCCACTTACATAAGAGCCATGACAGCTATATTCCATTATATGATACACAAAGAAATAAAGGTGTATGTGGACGATGTCATTATCAAATCTAAAAGGGCCATATATCACATAGCAGACTTAAGGAAGTTATTGGGATTCATCGTAAGTCGTCGAGGGATCGAGATGGATCCATCTAAAGTCAAGGCTATTCAGGAGTTACCACCACCTAAGATAAAAAAGGACGTAATGAGCTTCCTAGGACGTCTCAACTACATCAGTCGCTTCATAGCACAATCCACAACCATATGTGAACCCGTCTTCAAGATGCTAACAAAATATGCCAAAACAAGCTGGACCGAGGATTGTTAGAAAGCCTTTGACAAGATCAAGGAGTACCTATCCACACCACCAGTGCTAGTCCCACTAGAGCCGGGACGACCTTTGCTACTTTATTTATCTGTATTAGATGAGCCTTCGGATGTATCTTGGTACAACATGACGAGAAAGGAAGAAAGGAGCAAGCTATATATTACTTGAGTAAGAAGTTCACACCTTAAGCACGGTATTCTCCTCTTGAACGCACTTGCTGTGCTTTGACCTGGATAACTCAGAAATTGAGGTATTACTTCTGTACCTACACTACATACCTCATATCCAAGATGGACCCTCTGAATTATCTATTTCAGAAACCCGTGCCTACTAGAAAGTTGGCTAAATGGAAAATACTGCTGAGTGAGTTCGATATCATCTACGTGACTCAAAAGGCGGTCAAAGGACAAGCATTGGCATATCATCTTGCTAAAAATCCAGTGGGAGGAGAATACGAGCCCTTGAAAATGTATTTTCCTGATGAAGAAGTATCATTCGTGGGAGAGGACATAACCGAGGCATACGATGGTTAGAGGATGTTCTTTGACGAGGCTACAAATTTCGAATAAGTAGGCATTGGAGCAGTTTTGGTATCAGAAACAGGTCAATATTATCCGGTATCTGCTAAACTCAGATTTTCCTCCACCAACAATATAGTAGAATATGAAGCCTACATATTATGACTAAACATGGCTGTTAACATGAACATTCAGAAGCTGTTGGTGATCGGTGATTCAGATTTGCTTGTGCACTAGGTAGAAAAAGAATGGGCCACCAAGAGTTCCAAGATATTTCCATATCTGCATCATGTGCGGGAACTAAGAAAGAGGTTCACGAAGATAGAATTTCGACATGTGCCCAAAATTCAGAATGAGTTTACCGATGCATTGGCCACTCTGTCATCTATGATACAACATCCAGATAAGAATTATATTAATCCCATTCTAATGAAAATACATAATCAGCCAGTATATTGTGCTCATGTTGAAGAAGAAACGGATGGAAAGCCTTGTCTCCATGACATCAAGGAGTATTTATCAAAAAGAGAATACCTGGAGCATGCAAATTACACTAAAAATGCTCACTCTGGAGATTGTCAAATCACTTCTTCCACAGTGGAGGAAACTTGTACAGAAGAACTCCTGATTTGGGTTTACTAAGGTATGTCGACAAGAAAGCTTCTAAGCTACTTGAGGATGTGCATGTCGGAACCTGTGGCTCCCACATGAACGGTTTCATCTTGCTAAGAAGATACTAAGAGCTGGTTAATTTTGGATGACCATGGAGACGAATTGCAATCAGTATGTCCGCAAATGCTTTCAATGTCAAGTGCATGCCGATATGATAAAAGTGCCGGAAAACAAGCTCAATGCAACAACTCACCTTAGACATTCACCGCCTGGGGAATGGATGTCATTGGTCCGATTGAGCCTACTGCTTCAAATGGACACATGTTCATTCTGGCAGCCATTGATTACTTCACGAAATGGGTAGAATTTGCATCTTACAAAGTCGTAACCAAGAATGTCATCACAGATATTGTCAAGGATCATATCGTTTGCCGATTTGGGGTTCCTGAGTCCATTATTAGTGATAACACTACCAATCTCAATAGTGATTTGATGAAAGCTACGTGTGAAGCTTCAAAATCAAGCACAAGAATTTCACAACCTACATACCTCAGATGAATGGAATCATAGAAGTCGCTAACAAAAACATCTAGAAGATATTAAGGAAGATGCTAGAAAACCACAAACAATGGCATACGAATTTAACTTTTGCTTTATTGGGATACCACACTATGGTTCGCACATCGAACGGGGCATCTCCATATATGTTGGTTTATGGTACCGAGGTTATCATCCCAATCGAGGTAGAGATTCTTTAAGAATTATACAGGAAACTAAACTCAGCGATGTAGAGTGAATAATGAGCCTCTATGAATAATTGGCCCTCATAGATGGAAAAAGGATGAACGTAGTATGTCATAAACAACTTTACCATAACAGAATGTCTAGAGCTTTCAATAAAAAGGTCAAACCAAGACAGTTCGCACCAGGGAAGCTGGTACTAAAGAAAATCTTCCCACTTCAAGATGAAGCCAATGGGAAATTATCTCCCAACTGGAAAGGTCCGTACATGGTTCACAGGATACTGACAGGAGGAGCACTCATACTGGCATAAATAGATGGAGAAATCTGGCCAAAACTGATCAATTCAGACGCAGTCAAGAGATACTCTGCCTAGATTATTTTACATTTCCTCATCTGATGTAATTGAACTATGCTCGACTTGATTCTCGTTTAAGAGGGGATACGTAGGTAGCTTTATGGGTTCGGTCATATCATAATAAAATTTTCATTTTCCCCAAGATCATAAACTAGGGCAAAATTTTGAGGAGGATACTCAAAATTCCAGAGCATGTTCAGCCAACGCCAACATGTGTCAGACGGTCAATAATCAGTTAAGAAACTGGGGCAGAATTTTGAGAAGGATTCTCAAAATTCCGAAGAAGGTCCAGCAAGGCCTATTATCAGCAAACGGTCAAAAAACCATCTACCAAACTATGGTAGAAGTTTGAGGAGGACCCTCAAAATTCCAATATAAGAGGGCTACAATGCTTTTGAGATGTGTCACAGTCACTAGGTCATCTAAATGTATCAATATATTTATGAAATAACTCTATTTTTTATCAACTATTGCATATTCTTCAAAAACCAACTCTATTTCCATAGCAGTCGGTATTACCTTGAGGAACTCGAAAGGGATTTCGGAGCGGAGCAAATCAAGGCCCGCAGACGAACCAAAACCAACCTCCCCCATAAAACATACAATTGAACGCAGGCACATCTGACATAACGATAACATCCACACAGCAAGATCACTATCAATCAGGCCATTAGACACCGAATGTAGCTCCAGCTAAGACACATGCTACTCTTACTTATTACTTGCTCCCTGCATGAGGCTAATCCATGCCTACTTACCTGCATGAAGATAATCCTTACCTCCCTACCTGCATGACTCTAACCTTGCCTCTCTGCCTGCATGAGGCTAATCCTTGCCTCCATATTTGCATGAGGCCAATCCTTGCCTCAATATTTGCAAGAGGCCAACCCTTGCCTCCATATTTGAATGAAGTTAATCCTTGCCCCCTTACCTGGATAAGTCTAATCCTTGCCTCCATATTTGCATGAGGCTAATCCTTGCCTCCATATTTGCATGAGGTTAATCCCTGCCTCCCTACCTGCATGAGGCTAATCCCTACCTCCACATTTGCATGAGGCTAGTCCTTTCCTCCCTATTTGCATGAGGCTAATCCTTGTCTCTATATTTGCACGAGGCTAATCCTTGCCTCCCTATTTGCATAACGCTAATCCTTGTCTCCCTATTTGTATGAGGGTAATCCTTGACTCCATATTTGCATGAGGCTAATACTTGCCTCCCTGTTTGCATGAGGAAAATCCTTGCCTCCCCATTTGCATGAGGATAATCTTTGCCTCCTTATCTGTATGAGGATAATCCCCGCCTCCCTATTTGCACGAGGCTAATCCTTGCCTCCCCATTTGCATGAGGATAATCTTTGCCTCCCTATCTATATGAGGCTAATCACTGTCTCCCTATTTGCATGAGGCTAATCCTTGCCTCCCTATTTGCGTGAGGCTAATCCTTGCCTCCATATTTGCATGGGACTAAGAACTGTCCCTTTTCGCACAAATATTGCTCTATTTTACTATCTATTTGTTCTTCAATCAGGCTAAGCTCTGCCCTCCATTTCACAAGACTAAGACTTGTCTTTCTAACATCATATTATTTCATATCATTGGCTGAAATAAATCTATCCAAAGGCGTCATAGTCCAAAATGCATCATCCTCATATTCGGAAGGCACCATGCCATGGCTTGAGGATCCCTCAAATTTGCATATTATTATTCAAAGGCATCATGGTTTAGAGGCACCATTTTTATGGCCCGAGAAAATCACTTCGTGGCCTGCGAGTCCCTCTCTAAACAATTGATGGTCCAGGAGGTCATGGTCTAAGGATGTCATCTTTAACCATCCGAAGACAACCTTCATGGTCCAAAAGAAATCTGCATCATGTTTAAATTTTCATAAATACATGTTTGTAGCATCTTTTATCTACATGTAACCAGTAAGAAACCGCTATCCTAGCAAGAGCGATCTCACTCCAGTTCCTTCAACTATCTCGAGCCTTAAACGCTTACCATAATCGCTTCCCTATCGCGTGTCCTTTCTTGAAATAATTCCATCGACATATTCCGCAGATGAATCCAGAACTACACATTGCCCGACATCTGTAGAACCAGGGATATGCAGGCAACTTGAAGACCGAAGTCTGGCCTCTATTTTTCAAAGCATCCCGCCGGTCAAAATTGACCATCATTTCTTTACCCGAAAACTCTTTCATCCTTCCCGGGTAAAGAGGGGCAGCTGTTGATACCCAATTTTTTCCGATATATATTTTATAAATATATATACTTTCAAAATAGAATATATAAATATGCACAAGGTTTTTTTTAATTTTTCTATAAGTTTAAAGGTTTTGAATTGATTTATTTCTTTCTCTCTTACTTATAAAATTTTCAATAATTATCCTTCAAATTATTTTGTGATAATTTAACAATCTAAATACTATATTTATGCCAAAATATTGTTAAAATATTTTTTGTTCATTTTTTATAATTACATTTATATTTTTAAAGCTATTTTTGCATATAATTACAATATTAGCCCTATTAATGTACAATTACGTTTTATATCCATAAAATAATCTTCTATAGTTTTAAGATGTTAAATAGCTATTTTGAATCATTTTAGTACACAAAATTAGTTTTTAGAAATCAACTATTATTTATTATAAATTATATAGTGTTAAATTGGCTATTTAAAACTTGGCCAAATTGTATTTCAATTTTAGCCTAAATTCAGCCCAATTCCTAATTGAATTACCCGACCCAGGCCCTAAATACACCTATCCGATCGAACACCCCATCAGATCATGGCTGTTGATCTAAAAGATCAATGGCCCTCATTTGCTCTTTCCTTTATAATTACAAAAGACCCCCAACCCTAATCACTTCTCTATATCTCTTACCCTAAGATCCTCTCTGCTCTCAAAACACTCTCAACGTAACCCTAATCTTCAACTGCCGACCTCCCATCTCCGGTGACCTCTCATCGTCTCTTAAGCCTCCAATGGCTTCTCTCATACCATGCTTGCCTTTTTAAGGTCTTCAAGGGCCCAGGTCCATGCTGACTTGCATCTAGAGTTCATCTCCTACCGGTTCCTGGCTATTCCAATGTGATTTCAAGCGGAATCATTCTATATTTGCTATGATCTTTGGGTTTTTGGACAAGTTTCTTCATCTCTACATGGGTCTCTTTGATACCCTAATTTCCTTTCTATACATAGATCTAGGACGATTCGAGTTTGTTTCTCGAATGTTTTACACTATCCTTGAGGTTCTTTACAAGAATCATGTGATTTCAAGTGTTTTTCATTTTCTTTTAAAACTAGGGTTTTCGGAACTTCTTTTTAAAACCTTATTTAACTAATTCTTTGTGTTTAAACTTATGCTCTTACATATTTTGACTGGTTCTATGAGTCTACTACATCTTAATTCGTCTATGCTGAAAATCCTAATTTTTAGGGTTCTTTGTTTGGTTTTTGTGACTAACCGGTCCTCGTTTGAGTTTTCTATGATTTATCGTGATTATCTTGCCTTGATATGCTTCTACTGAGGTTCTTAGCCTAACTTACATTGATTCTACGTGCTTATGTTCATCTTGAATGTCCACATCAAGACTTGTATCTTTCTCACTGAATCCTATTGTTTAAATTTCATGTTTTCTAGAGTTGTATGTCGATTCTTGACTATCCATGTCTTACTTTATTTATATATTAAATGTTGACTCTTCTCATGACTCTCTCTTTGACTGATTCTGAATTCCCTGTTTCTTGGTCTGATTTGAACACTTTCCTTTAAACATTCAATTCCTACCATTCTACTTAATGATTGATTTTCTTACCTTGTCTGTATTGGTACTTGATTATTGTTGATTATTTCCTTAATTAGAGTTTTCTGAACCTAGCCCTAATTACCTGTTCTATACTTGCACTATTTTGAAATCTTTCCTTATTTGTTATACTCCAGCACATTGTTATCTTTCCTTGTTTGTTACTTGTTCTTATTGTTTGAACTGATTCACTTAAATTAAGGGAGACTTGTACTGATTTTGCTCTAATTAGTTCTAAGTTCCATAATTACTATAGAATTGGAATTCCTACCTTATTTTACCTAGTTTCGAACTACTATATAAATGGCTTTCTTCTACAGTCTTAGAAACGAACATTAGTTCAATAACTCTCTCTTACACTTAAAAGCTCCATGCTCTTTGTTGTTACTTGCTACTCTTACTGAACTAGCCGTTTGTAAGCCAACTCTAGTTATTGCACCTCACCTGCTCTATACTCTGTGTTTGCTCTCCTTAACTGGTATGTCCTAATTCAATTTCAAGTCAAAAACCTATGTGTTATGTTATTGCTTTAGTTCATCGATTTCCAGTCTTGTTCCTGCTTACTATTTGGCTATTCTATGTGTAACTAGCATGTCTAAATCAATGTTTCACCTAGCATACCTAAACTACACTGCTTAATCACTAGCATGTATGAATTCTATCCTGTTTAACTTGTGATTAGTATGTCCAAGGATCTGCCTATTGCTTTATCTAGCATGCCTCAACATGTGTTGTCCTATGTATGTCAGCATGTTTTGATCAATCTGTTTACTTAGGTTTTGGTTTAATCTGTTTTGCTAAGTTGTTTAATATATTTAAGTAACCCTGTTTCTATGTTTAATTTGTCCAGTGTAATATGTTTCCTCATGGTTGTTCTATGATTCATGCTCTATGTTTCTACTTCCAGTTGTATGACTAATTCCTTAATCCTATAAAAGTCTAAAAAAGCTTCTATGCTTCTGTAGACAACATGTTTGCTTGTTGATTTTTTCTAAAAATATTTGCATTATTTTCAAATTGTTTTACTACTGATCAGTCCTTATTTTTAGAAAACTTCTTCACTTATTGAATCAATCCAATACTATTTTTCTTGTCAAAACCTTTTCAAAACCATGTCAAGCACTCCCACTCTACTCTTAAGTCCTTAACTTCTTCCCCTTCAGTGTATGACTGCCTTGGGATCCCTATGAGATCCCTATGAACTCTTCTGCAGTGGAGCTGGCTCTTCTACACTGCACTTACTCAGTTCTGGTTATAAAGTCTAGGTGTGAGCACTTTCCGGGATCTTTGAAATCCTTAGGGAACTCTAACGCACCTAGACAGTGATATTGTCTATAGAATTTTGCATTTGAGGCTATTGGAGGCTTGGGGATATTACTTGGTCCTGCTTCAGGTCACCTTGTATAATTTATTCATTTGGTTTGTAATAATTATTTGTTAATGAATTTTGGAATGATTAGTGAAAAAGGGTGAGTAGTTACATATCTATGGGGTAATATGGGTAGAAATCATGCCTATATGGCTTTACACCTGCTATGTCTGCTTTACCATGCTATAAACCATGTCTATAGGATCTTGTTAGTATACGTGCTATGTTTGCTTTACCATACTAGTAACCATGCCTATAGGGTTTAAATGGTTCCAATAATGGAAATCATGGCTATAGGACCTAAATGTCTTTATAATTAGGTATCGTGCCTTAGAATATGATCAAGTTCGATTTCTGTTACAACGGGTGTTTACATTTGTTCCCACTAGAAATCATGCCTATAAGTTTCTAACATCAGCTCTTAACAACTAGATATCATGCTTATAGGGAATACAATCAGTAATCATACTTATAGAATAAAAATCAATTTAATTATAAAAAAGTCAGTTCAATTCATGTTAGTTTACTTCTGGCCTAATCGATGCTTTGTTTTCCTTAAATGAATTCTTTCAAATACTGCCTTCATTTACTATCACTAGACAACATGCCTATAGGAACTCAAGAGTCCATTTTTAAAACTGTTCACTGCTTTACTATATCAACGTACTTATCATGCTGTTAGAACATTACTGTTCCGCATTTCGGCAAGCCTATAGGATCTTTTTTAAATTCTATAACTTTGAATTGTATTTTTGCTATCTTAAAGTTGTTCAGATTTAACAGGTTTAATCAGTAGGCAAGTTAAAAAGGATCCTTCACATATTGGCCTAATTCAGTACTTTATAACCACCGACTCACTTAGATATCATGTTGTAGGATTTGTTCTCTTTGGATGTTGTTTGAACACGTACATTTACGTGGTATGTTTGAGGAGGTAACTTTGAGCCTCTAACTTTTTTATATGCAGTCCTAATTGTTCTTACCTGTCACCTAGAAATTTTGCCTTTTAAAAACACCTTAGGGGTTGTCTAGAACTGTCCAAAGATTTAGAGGTCCAAAATACCTCCAGGACCAAGGAAGGGATGGGTAGTGCACGCATAGGACATTGTCAAAATTACTAGAACGCTTTAGTCTATGACCAAGGGGAGGGATTTGGGTAGAACAGGATATGATGACTACGAGCTAATGTCACGTGTAGCCCCTCATTGAGGAGTTACCGGGCATTGCGTGGGGTGATCTTGTAGGCTAACCAACCTAGGACCCCTCATTCCCTAAATCCTTTGCCTAAATCTTTGATTTTCTATATTACTTGTTGAAATTCTTTGTCTTATTGTCTCAGTCACACAATGTCCGACATGCTTTATTTGTAATTATTTATTTCAAGTACTTATTTATTAAGGAATAATTCATAAATATAAATTCAGTCGGGGCCCACAGTTGTGGACTGAGAGGGGTGCCTAAGAACTTCCTCTAAAGGTTATTTCGAGCCCTTACCCTAAATCTATGGTAACGCAAACCAATCCAAGAGTTAATCGCTCTAGGTGTCCTAACGCACCATAATCTGTTAGGTGGCAACTCTTCAAAATACCTAATTACCAAAAGAAAATGAGTTATTACCCACATGAATATCGAAACCCGAACCTTTTCTTCCCTCGTAAAAATGGGAGGGAAAAATGGGGGCGCGATAGCTATTTGCTATCGTTTATTGATACGAACTCTACGTGGTGATAGGTCGTAGGGATTACAAGAAAATGGCCCCAATCTCGGGCATTTTGCCAAGCTTTCGTATCAGCGGGCATGCAACGTGCCTTAGTTGAGTCCATCCAAGGAGATCTGGCTCAAAATGTACCGGCAAGATACCCTTCCCGTGACGTCATTGCACAGGATGAAATCTCCTCTTGACCCATTTAGAACCTCATGGATGAGCCCTCCAATGGGGATGAACCACCGTCGAGGAAAAGAACATAACTGATTCTTTTGGGGATGGCGTCTTTGCCTGGGTCAGGCACATGTTCCATTTTTATGGCGGACACCATTTTTGCAGGGAGGTCCCCTAGGCCGAAGGAATATATCATGTCAGGGGATTTGTACGATCCGTAAAGGGTGGCGCATTGTTTAGCGTCGGAGGAAATGGAGTTGTGTATGCTGAGGATGACGGTTCAGGTTCGAATGTCGACCTAGAAGATGTACGAGCTTTCTTGATTGACATACTCACGTGCAAGTAAGGACGTAGGGTCCTGATCGATACATAGTCATCCCTATGGATTAAGACTTGTTGGCGAATTATGAGTAGGCAGCATCAACATTTGTCCCTTTGTGTGCTACTTCTGAGAGCGCGGTGCTTAAGGTGATAAGTGATGTAAAGCTATCACTGAGCATTTTCGGCATGGATTTGCGGTAAGTGCTTCTCTCTTTTCTTTTTGTTTTTGGATTTTTTTGTGTACTTAACCCACTCCTTAATTTGAATTTGCTTTGCATACTAGACCCTCATCAAGCAGATTGAGCGCGATTGGTGGGATAAGCATAAGACGGTCATTTTTGGGAAAGTGGCCTCCAAATATAAAGATTACCACACCAAACATCGTGCATTGGCCGATCTCTTTACTCAAGAAAGCGATTTTTAGTTATTCTGTAATGGGATCAAGTAGAAGGAGAAATAGTTAGCATAAAAGGTCGAAGAGTTGAAAGAGCGGGACGAAGAAATGGTGAAGGCCATTGCCTAATGAAGTGAACTAGAGATGGCTCTTAAGGCCATGGAAGATGAACTTGAGATGAGCAAGGGGGTGATGGCCGAGAACACCGACCTTCAAGCGTGGATGGCCACCTTAACTGCTGAGCTTGATAAGAGGGCTTGGAGGCTGTCGACCTGTGGGGCGCGTTGAGCATTAAGGCTGATGGAATGGTTCGTACTAAAAGGGATAGGTCAACTGCCATCTCGTAAGTAGAGGTTTTGGAAGACACCCTCCGCATTTGTAGATTTTAACGGAACAAGGAGGTGGAGACATCTGTGCTCAAGATAGTGAGGTTTGAGGAATGTGTCCGAGATCTGGAGGCGGAGTTGTCTGTATTGAATGAACAAGCTACTGCTTTGAAGGCGGAAGATGTGTGACGGCATTCACAACCCTCTATATCTCATGATTCGGCTGACCCTATTGTGCCATGAGATTTATATGAGATGTGGGTTCATGCCAAAGCTCAACATGACGTGTACAAGTCCCTTCATACTGATGGGAAGGTGTCTGAGGCAGAACTTCGGTATGTGCATGTTAAAGCACGTGCAGTTTGTGAGGATTATGGTTACGACCCTGGCACGCCTGGTGGAGACGATGTCTATTATGACGATGTGGACTAGATCATCTTCGATTTTTGGTATAATAAGGAGTATGCTACGGGGGATGATATGGCGTAGGATTTTGTTTTGTTCATTTTTGCTTTGCTATTTTTGTGAGGGCGTCCTTGACCCCTTTATAAAAAACTCTTATAATATGTCACCTGTAATGAAACAATTACTTTTTTTCTTATGTACCTCTGAACTATTATTTTTATTTGTTGGGGGGGGGGGGGGGGGGGTTTT
>MU698031.1:0-12276 GCA_026770625.1 Nicotiana glauca
AAAATTGCCTTGCTCTTTTGCTCTCAATTTAGCTTAACTTCTGCGTATTTGTGCATACCTGTAAAAGAGAACAATTCAGTTATTTATTAGGTTAGTAATCAGAGTTTGATTGTGACTCAATTTCTGATCCTCCATTGAATTTGAGTCCTAGAACAATCCAAACTCCAACCCTTATCCGGATGTGTTCTCTTCTCATAAGGATACTTCTTCTCCTTATCCCATACGCAATCTTTTTGATCAGTTCATAAGATATTGTTGCTTGATCCCAAAGGCTTATCTTCTTCATGTGCATGGGCCATAACTACTGTGTCTCATAAGATGGACCTGGTCCTTTACTGAGTTTATTTGTCATTCTTCAAAACTTCAACTGAACTACAGCCAACAACACATTTTAGACAATTCTAAGAAAATTTCTTTAGATAAAATATCAAAAGAAGTAAGCTGAAATTCGAGAGTTTTGGCTTCTTTTTCCTTTCAAAGTCGTTGAGTTTCTGGGTCAATTTTCTGGATCGTTTCGGGTTTTTTATTGTTGGTTTGTTGTTGCTTGGAGCTGCTGGTTTGAAAGACTATCCTGTTAATTTCTTTGTTGCTTCTTGGCACTTTCTGCACACTAAGTAATCTTCTAAGCATTTGTAATGCAGGTTTTCTTTTCTATAATGACATATGATTGAAAATTTGAGCATGTTCACACTATATTAGCATTTCCAATTCGCATCCCAACGGTCAAAAAACACCCCACACCCCCCGGATCCACCCCCCAAGACCCAGATCCAGCCCCAGCCGGTGACTTCCCAATGACGGCGACCACCTCGTTCCAATAGGTATCTGTTAATCGTAGCCTTCTCGTTTTCCATATTCATGCCGGATATTATGTATATGTCGGCTTGAAATAGTACGAGTTTGTAACGATACGCTGTTTGTGCAAATTTTAGTTTTACTGCACTAGTGCATTCTTCTTGGATTTTTCTCTCTTCTGCTCTATGTTCATTACTCCATTTTTTCTGATTTTTCAATTGGGATATTCACGGCTACATTTATGTTGCTTCTTGAAACTTTGATTGTCATATTCTGTTGCTTCTTTATGCTCTAACAATCACACAAAATCATCAACGTAGTTTAACTAAGATTTAGACATTTAATTATTGTTACTATCAGTTTATATTATTTGGTTTTGGATCTTATTGTAACTATCTTAATATTTTTCTATCTCCAGCTTCTTGCAATTACCTCTTCTATATTTGTATTAGACATTTTATTGTCTTCTCAATTTTTCTTCTCTTGCTTACTTTCTCACTCTATATTTTCCTCCTGATTTGTTACTTTTTATCTTCCTTTTTCTTGTACAGACTCACTCTATCTTTTCCTCCTGATTCTTCTCTTACTTTTATTCATTATTGACTATTTTAATATTAACTTAAGGTTTTAGTTCATCCTTTTTTGCGCTCCTTTGCTACGGGTACCTCACCAGTGGTAGCGGTGACAAACCCTCCCTTTTTTGTTTAGCTTCGTGGTGTTTTGTGTGTATTTCAGGTCAGGGCATGTGGCTATTAGCGGCGAATGAGACGTGCATGTGCAAACATTAAAGAATAGCCTGAGCGAGTGTTAGTAAGGGATGATGGGAGTTGGAAGCGAACGTGCTAGGTTGTCGCAACATCATCGTATATACCAAGACAATTCCCAGGCTCTACTCGCGGGAGTTGGTACCTCCCGTTTTCCTATTTTCCTTTGTCATGTTAGATAAATTGCTTCCATCATAGTTCTTATTAATCTATTCACCGTACTAGAGTGTCGTAGTTACAGCCTGTCTTCTTCTAGTTTGGTATGTTGCCTTGTATGTGTTAGTGATTCCCAATAGTCTAAAGTAGGTATAGTGGTTGTGGTATGGGATGGTCGAGTGAGGTCATGTCCTCGGGGGGGAGCGAGGGGTAGGGCGGGAGGTAGGGTAGGGGTTAGGGGTGGGTCAGGAAGCAAATGAGGTAAAGGGGACAGGGGTGCCCATAGGTTGAGAATTGGGTCATGGAACGTAGGTACATTGACAAGTAAGCCTTTAGAGTTGGCGAAGATTCTCCAGAAGATGAGGGTCAATATAGCGTGTGTCCAAGAGACAAGGTGGGTAGGGTCGAGGGCAAAGGACGTGGACGGATATAAGCTTTGGTACTCAGGAGTCAAGAAAGGTAAGAATGGTGTGGGTATCTTGGTGGATAGGGGACTTAGAGAGTCTGTGGTTGAGGTTAGACGAGTAAATGATAGATTGATGACAATTAAGTTGGTAGCTGGTGAGTGCACCCTAAACGTCGTTAGCGCCTATGCACCGCATGCGGGCCTGGATGAGGAGGTTAAACGACACTTCTGGGAGGGGTTAGATGAGATTGTGCACCAGGTTCTGCTTGCTGAGAAGCTTTTCATATGAGGGGATTTTAATGGTCATATCAGGTCGAACACAGGTAGTTATGGCGAGGTGCATGGAGGCTTTGGTTTTGGGGAGAGGAACGGAGGAGGTATCTCGCTGTTGGACTTTGCTAAGGCTTTTGGGTTGGTGATTGTGAATGCTAGCTTTCCGAAGAGAGAGGAGCATCTAGTTACTTTTCAAAATGCAGCGGCGAATGCTCAGATTGACTATCTTCTCCTCAGGAGGTATGACAAAGTGTTGTGCAAGGATTGCAAGGTGATTCCGAGTAAGATACTCGTGACGCAACATAGGCTCTTGGTGATGGACGTTGGTATTATGTTAAAGAGGCGTAAAAGGTCTGCTCGAGGAAGACCGAGAATCAGATGGAGAGCCTTAACTAAGGATAAAGCCCAAGATTTGGAAGGGCATTTATCGGCTATGGGGGCTTGGAGGAGTAGTGGTAACGCGAGCGCTATGTGGTCAATGACAGCGAACTGTATAAGGGAGGCTGCGAGAGAGGTGTTAGGGGTCTCGACGGGCGTCTCTAGTGGGCATAAAGGAGACTGGTGGTGGATTGAAGTGGTCCAAGATAAAGGGGAAGTGAAGAAGGCGGCGTACCTGAAATTAGTGGGGAGCATAGGTGATGAGGAGAGGCGGGCGTGCATGGAGAGGTATAAGGTATCTAGGAAGGAAGCTAAGATGGCGGTCATGGTGGCTAAGACTGAGGCTTATGGTCCTATGTACGAGTAACTGGGGGAAAAGGTGGGGAGAAGAAGTTATTCAGGCTGGCCAAGTTAAGAGAGAGAAAGGCTCGGGATTTGGACCAAGTGAGATGCATCAAAGATGACGACGGTAGAGTATTGATGGAAGATGCCCAGATTAAGAGGAGATGGCAGACTGACTTTCATAAACTTCTGAATGAAGAAGGGGATCGAGATATTGTGCTAGATGAATTGGAGCATTCCGAAAGTCACCGTGACTCTGGGTACTGCAGGCGTATCAAGGTTGAGTAGGTCATGGGAGCTATGCGTAAGATGAGTAGGGGCAGAGCGACCGGGCCAGACGAGATTCCGGTAGAATTTTGGAAGTGTGTGAGGAGAGCAAGTTAAGAGTGGTTGAATAGGTTATTTAATGTTATTTTTAAGGCGAAGAGGATGCCGGATGAGTGGAGGTGGAGTACAGTGGTCCCATTGTATAAGAACAAAGGTGATATCCAGAGTTGTAACAATTATAGGGATATCAAATTACTGATTCATACCATGAAAGCGTGGGAGAGGGTGGTTGAAGCAAGGGTGAGGATGACAATGTCAATATCCGAAAACCAGTTTGGGTTCATGCCGGGTCGTTCTACTACAAAATCTATACATCTTATTAGGAGGTTGGTAACTGTACAGGGAGAGGAAGAAGGATCTACACATGATGTTTATTGACCTAGAGAAAACGTATGACACGGTTCCTAGAAAAGTTCTCTGGAGATGCTTGGAGGCAAAAGGAGAGTCGGTTCCCTACATTATGGCAATTAAGGATATGTGTGATGGGGCTAAGACTCGGGTTAGGACAGTTGGAGGCAACTCTAACCATTTTCCGATTGTTATGGGGTTACACCAAGGTTCTGCGCTCGGTCCGTTCTTATTTGCCCTGGTGATGGACGCGTTAACGCACCATATTCAAGGGGAGGTGCCATGGTGCATGCTATTCGCCGATGACATAGTTCTGATTGATGAGTCGCGAGCCGGTATTAATGAGAGGCTGGAGGTTTGGAGACAGGATCTTGAGTCTAAGGGTTTCAAGCTGAGCAGGACGAAGACGGAATACCTGGAGTGTAAATTCAGCACCGAGCCGGGGGAAGTGGGCGTGCATGTGAGGCTTGAATCACATGCCATCCCAAGTAGAGGCAGATTCAAGTACCTTGGGTCGATTATCCAGGGAGGAGGGCGATTGACGAGGATATCACACACCGTATTGGGGTAGGATGGATGAAGTGGAGGTTAGCATCTGAAGTCCAATGTGACAAGAAAGTGCCACCTTTACTCAAAGGTAAATTCTATAAAGCGGTGATTAGACCGGCCATGATGTAATGGAGTCGAGTGTTGGCATATTAAGAACGCATATATCCAGAAGATGAAAGTAGCAGAAATGAGGATGTTAAGGTGGATGTGCGGGCACACTGGGATGGATAAGATTAGGAATAAGGATATTCGGGAGAAGGTGTATGTGGCTCCCATTGATGACAAGATGCGGGAAGCGAGGCTCAGATGGTTTGGGCATGTTCAGAGGAGAAGCCTAGATGCCCTAATAAAGAGGTGTGAGCGGCTGTTTGTGGAGGGTACGAGAAGAGGTAGGGGCGACCTAATAAGTATTGGGGAGAGGTTATCAGGCAGGATATGGCGAGGCTTCAGATTTTCGCGGACATGACACTTGATAGGAAAATGTGGAGGTCGAGTATTAGGGTTGTAGGTTAAGAGGTAGTTGAGTCTTGCCTTACTTTGTACCTCTATGAGACTAGCCTAGTAGGATTTTTGTCTAAGATAGCTATCGGTAATATTTTGTATTACTATTACGCCTTTCAATGCATGACATATTTACTACATATCGCTTTTGCTTTGCATCTTTCTTATGAATTTAATGTTGTTCCTATTTTTTCTATGATTTATGTGGTGATACTAATATTGTCTCCCTATTTGTCTTTTGTCTTTCTGTTTTCTTGAGCTGAGGGTCTTCCGGAAACAGCTTTTCTACTCCTTCGGGATAGGGGTAAGGTCTGCGTCCCCAGACCCCACTAGTGGGATATTATTGGGTTGTTTTTGTTGTTGTTGTTCCAATATGGGTGGATGTCGAAGCTTAACCTTGAAATCGAATCTTGTGGATGAAGTATTAAATCCATGACTTTATTTAATTTCTTTGTTTAGTTTTTCTTTAGCTTAATAGTTTTCCCTATGTTAGTTTTCAAGCAGTATTTCCTGAGTAATGGTAGTATTTCACTTAAGAATACGAAAGTTATATAAAGACCTTAAAGTAGGCTAATTAACAAAGAATTTTATTTGGATTAAGTTTATGTCGTTCTTATCATTATAAAGTTAGAAGATTGCAAACAGGTTTATTTCTTATTACTTTAATTATTTTTTTTTGTTATTTGAATGTTTATCGTTCCTGATTTTAGTACTTCTTTACTTAATTACTCTTTAAATGTTATTTTTGATTTTAATAGTTTTTTTTATATTTTTCTTTTAGTTTTGTTTTATGGAAGAGTAAAAATTCTTATATAAGTTATGTGATGCATAATGAGTTTTTTTTTAGTTACTTGATAAGCTATTGGGCCACAATGCTAATTGAAATGGGAGACTTTCATTATTAGCATGCTTTTAAAGATATATCACGGATGCTTAGCATGAACTAATGATTAACAAGTAGTAGCAGCAAAATATCTATACATCTAGCCATTTCGTTTCAATATGGACTAATATATATCCAGCGTGAATCAAGCTCTTGTAAATAGAAACGGTCATAGCATATTTAATATATTTCCTATTTTTCCGTTGTGAACCATTTTTCCATAACATACTTAAATGTTAATATCTTTCCTATTTTTTTGTTGGAAACCAATCCACTCCACAATAGATTTTTTTTCTTTCCATACATGGACTTTTTTATACAATGTAATCCTAGCAAGATTATACTTATTATGTATAAAATCTGCTATGTTCTCTATTTTTGTGTAGGATATATTATACTATTTATAAATTTATCTATTTTACCACATAAATCATGTATATATATTCAAAAGGTAAAATACATATATTTGGTGATAAATAATGTATACATGTGATATATATAAACATTATAAATTTATAATTCATGTATATTAAAAGACAAACCATGTATGTACATGTAAATATATTTAGCATACTAGTTGTACATAAACAGTTTATGTGACATATTTTGTTTCTATATTAATACCAATTTTTTATTAATAATATACAAGGATTACTAAACCATTAAAAATGGAAAACAGTACCAACTATATTATACCAAGTATATATGTAATATGTATATAGAAATATTATACCAACTATATATTTGCATATTATTTCCAACAATAAGGTTAGAAAATAATGATAAAAATCAGATTTTTGTTACCAATTAATTAACTCATTTTTGTTTCAATTAATTAATTTAAACACTAGGCAAATAGTAGGCACGCTTTAACTTCACGGAATCACTTGCGTAGCGTGATGTTTAACATTCAATCAATTAATCAACTAATTCCATACCTTATCCAATAGGTTAGTTTAATTTATAATTTTATCATTTGTCATGATCGCGGATTCGCTTGCGTAGCGCGATAGTAATTTTTAATAAATTTCATAAATTAATTTCTTCAAGTGTAGTGAACTTTTTTTAGCAATAATGTACTAATAATCCGTGTCCTAGATGCGGATTCACTTGCGTAGCGTTGTTATGATGAAATTAATAAATTTTGTCTCGATCACGCATTCGCTCGCGTAGCGTGGTTATAACAATATTATTTTATCCAAAAACTATTTTTTCTCAATAAGTCTAATAATCAAGAAATAAAAAGCGGGATAGGTAAAACATAAAAATTAAATAAAGCACAGTTTATCCAAAATCAATTCAAGCCAATTTTAGCCAATAAAAGCGACCGTGCTAGAATCACGGGACTCGGTGAATGTCTTACACCTTCTCTCCAGTCAACAGAATTCCTTACCCGAACTTTGTTTTCGCGGACCAATAATAATAGAGTCAAACCTTCCTTTGACTAGCGATTCCAAAGGTGACTTGGAACACCCAAAAAATCAATTCCAAGTGGCGACTCTGTAAACAAAATAATCCCTATTCAAGTTTGTCACTTTAATTGGAAAAACTCTTTAACCCACCCACAATTCATAACGCATACCTTTTTGCGGGGGTAGAAAAAGGGGTATGACAGTTTTTACTTGCATTTATTATAAAAATTATATATTGAGTTATAAAATTAAAAGATAATAATTTAAGTTCCTAAAAATCATGACATATTCGGCTAACTCGGTAAAGAATTGATAAAATATCAACGAAGCACTTGAAAATGATACAAAATTTTTACAAAGACATATACCACTGAATTGCGCTCTCAGTTGTTTTTATTTGTTTTTCCTTCTTTTATTCTCCCAAGATTTTTTTTATATTTTTTTCTATAATATAAAAAGAGAAGAACAGGATTAGTTGTAAGGAAAAAAAGAAGTTAAAGATTCCACCAAGCTTATCCATCGTTGACACCATATAAGGACACATTAATTCGGATAGCTAATGATTTGGAAATTTTTTGGTATTTTAATTAATTTTTACTTAAATATTAGGATTTCTTACCTAGTTCAATAAGAAATTATTTAATAACTAAAGTTTCTTAGATTTCAAAATCCTAAATATTAAGATAATAAATTAAATTACAATTTTGTCTAGATTTTTTTTTAATTTTTAAAGGATAAAAAAGGCAAACGACATTTCACTAAGCGGCTTCGTGCTTTTAATATAGTATAGATATTTTTACTTCTCTATAACAATTATTTACCTATAACAGCAATAACCAACTTTATAACAATATGCTCTTTGTAAAATTTATGTGTTCTTTTTTTTGATAATATAATAATTAACCATCTTTAAAATAGAATACTCCATTCGTCTCAAATTAACTACCATATTTCTCTTTTACACAACCCTTAAGAAACATTAACTAGAAGGAGGTTTTGACTATTTTACTCTTATTTATATCTTAAGATATAATATATATTCATTGAATATTGATTCTATTTATATGCTATCCCCATTTTCAAAAATAATTATTACTAAGGGTAAAATGAGAAAAAAAATGATTAATTTTGTCTTGAACTTATAAAATGATAAATAATTTGAGATAACTATTTTTAGAAACCACAACAGATAATTTGAGACTGATGGATCGGAGAATCTATGATTACTAATAATAAATGTAGAGATCTTGACCAAATATTTAATTGATACTTTAATATACTATAATTATGACAAAATATTACATATGAATACATATTGCAATCTAAAATATCATTGTCTTCTATTTTTATTTATAAATAATTTTCACAAAGAAAACAATGTGAATAAGGAGTACGAATTCTATTCTTTAGAGTAAGCAAAGACAAATATTTGATTCCTTCTAATCTTTTTTAAACAAGCAACAATTAGAATTTCCTTCATAAATCTTAAAAGAATGAATTTAATTTTCAAGTAAAATATGTGCCTTAGAGCTTAAAACTTTACACATTCATTTATGCATTTATTGAAATTGTATTAAATTTCTTTAATGTTTAGTTAGAGAAGTATGCATATACTGAGATTCAAAATTTAAATAATTTTGTTATTTTTATAACATCAAAAAAAATAAATAGATTATATGCATCTTTTTTGCCCATAACAACCAACTATTATTTAAAGGTAAAATGTCGTTATAGGTGTATAACAATCATTTTTTATAATATCCAAAAAAGTTCAGACCCAACAATGTTATTATAGAGAGGTTTGACTGTACCCATTTACTGTAAACTTAGGGGGTGTTTGGCTAAACTTATAAGCTGGTCAAACTAGTTTATAAGCACTTTTCGGCTTATCTACGCGTTTGGTAAAGTTAAAAGTGCTTATAAATCAAGTGCTTATAAGTCAAAAATAAGCTAACAGCCATAAGTTGGTCACCCCCAGCTTATGAATTTTTCGCTTATAAGCACTTTAAGTTTGACCAAGATTTTTACAATTTTATCCTTAAAATATCTTTTTAGAACAAAACTCCTACATCGATATACTGCCTCGAGTATTTTTTTTAACCTAAACCCCCCGCCTCTTCAAGTTTGCAATTCTCATTGTCTATTTAAGATAAGCAAATTCTCTATTCCTTCGTATATTTGTATCTATATGATTGTGTACTAATCTTTGAACTGTATGTAATGAGTGGACTTATAAAATTTTTGGTGTATTGCTTTCTAAGTATTATGGTTATGAAGGCAATGTTACTCTCTTCAAATATTTTTTCCTATTTAGGTTTATTTTTTACCAATAAACTTTTATTAATTTATTAATTATTATAACTTATGATTATATGTTTATTATAAAATAAACTATATTTATCATAAAAATTAACTTATTTATGCACGGTTGTATTTAAAATAAAATGACAAATAGAATATTTAGTATTTGCGTCGATCTAGAATCTAAAATTTTGAAGAAATTACGCCCTTATAAGTTTAAACAATTCTAAGGTATTTAAGTCATTTTAACAGAAAAAGAGCTTATCAGCACTTTTTTATAAAATACTGCAGCATCTTATTATCAATTTCAACACTTGTATCCAAATACGTAACTACTTATTTATTAAATCAATTTCAGCACTTAAAAGTTTTTCAGCACCTAATGCTTATCAGCTATTTCAAATCAGTTAATCCAAACAGGCTCTTATTCATTACTTTTACATAGATATATGCTTAATATTAAACATATTTAACACGTTCATTCTTAATTACGCATTTACGTAATTACTAATTGTAGACAAAATAATGTATTGTGTTTCAATTCCTCCCAATTTCTGTCCATCTCTTTTTTCTTAGGGCATCTCCAACATTGCCCCCATCCCCATAATGAGGGCAATTTTTTGGGAAATTTTACTCCGATCCTCCCCCATTTTTGTGCCCAAAATGGGAGATGAATAGTGTTCCCTCAAATATGGGGTTACACTATTCATCTCCCCCATTACTATTCATCATTTTTTATTATTATTTTATTATTTAATCTTTTATTTTATCTCTTTATTTACACTTAATTATGTTTATGTAATATTTTTATAATATTAATATTATATCTTAACTTTGGTGTATAATTTTGATAAATTAATTTTCGTGCATATTTTCGTAAATTAATTTTCGTGCATATTAATGTTTTATTTAGATTATTAATTAATCTATAATAATTGCTTGCAAATTATATTATTTAAAATATTATGAAATTATTTTAGTTATGGAAATTACAAATTAATAAAAATAAAAGATGGAATTTGTTTATTTGAAATAATAAATGAAATTGAAATTAAAGATAATAATATAATATAGAAGAAAAAGAAGAATGTAAAAAAGTTTGAGGAAGAAAATGGAGGAATGGTTGGAGTAAGTTATCCCAAAATGGGAAAATTCCCATTTTGGGGACAAAAAATGGAGTAACGGTTGGAGATGACCTTAGGCCTCTCTCTTTGGAAGTTCGTTCTTTTATGCTCTGACCAAGCTTCCTTGTAGGGGTGTTCATAAAAATTCGAAAAATTGAACCAAACCGAAAACTAAATCAAACCGATCAAAAAAATCGATACTTTTTGGTTTGGTTTTGAATTTTAAAAACCGATCAAATTTGGTTCGGTTTTGGTTTTAATCAGAAAAAAACTGAACCAAACCGACTATAGAAGTAGCTATTTCAAATTTATTATTACATCTATATATGTATATTGTTATACAAAGTTTAAAAAAGTTTATGGTAAATATTAATAGTTTGCACTTTTAATATAGTTCTTTAGATTTACATTCTAGTTTGATTGATAGTTTTCTTTTGTTTAGTGTAAGAATCCATTTCGTGTTAAAAATAACATATTTTTAATTGAGTCCTTAAATTATTCATCACTATTTGATTTAATTATCATTAATATATTTTGGTAAATAATAGATTTCTCAAAAGACAATTGATTTGATAGTGTCACATTGAAAATGTGATCGCCGGAATATGTGTTTGGTAGTGTATATCTTCTATTTAAGAAAAAACCGATAAATAACCGAAAAAACCGAAAAATCGACATAAACCAAATCTAGAAAAACCGACTTAATTGGTTTGGTTTGGTTCTAATATTTGAAAAACTGACTTACTTGGTTTGGTTTCTTTTTAGGGAAAAACCGATCCAAACCGAACCATGAACACCCCTACTTCCTTGTGATGTCTTCTCGAGAAACGAAAGAAAAGATTTGCAATAGATGATACAGTATTTATTAATGATTTTACTCTCTCTACATCAATTTGAATTTCCACAATTTGTTCTTTCAAAAATTATTTCAGTTGATCTGTTATGCGAATCAAAGTTATATCCTTTTCTCCTGCGATGACGAACTTGGCAATTTCCCCCATTTTAAAAAAGAATGCAATTAATAAATGATTACAAGGTCATAAACTCTCATAAAAGCTTCATTGACAATCATTAAAAAAATTTGAAGTTTTGAATTTGAAAATTAGATTTTGCAAAATTGTTATTTGTTTAAATTGGGTGTTGTTACAATTGATTATTTTGAAATTTATATCTCAATTTTGAAGAGGTTTGGTAAAAATTTAAGTTGTTTTTGGTTGGATTTTCATAGTGAATGTCGAAGACACGAAGAAGAACAATAATGTACTGTTGAGCTTATGTCCCAAAGTCTCGTGTGGGCTTGACCAACATTTGTTGGTTTTTTGGGGAGTTTTATCATATATATATATATATATATATTGATATGGTATTTCTTTAACCTAATTTTCATAGGATTCATAACTTTGTGAGAGAAAGATTATTGAGAGCTTGTAATTTTCTTCATCCTCATTGTGCCTCTATTGCCCTTTGAGGATTCTTTGTACTTCCCCTCATATAGTAAATCCATTGACTCGTCGTCGCCCATGGTTTTTGATAATAGGTGAATTTGACTATAATCACGTCCTAAATAATCACATTTTTATGTTGTTTTGATAATATATATGATGACAAAATGCTCTTAGTAGTGTTTTTATGAATTGTAGGTACAAAATGGGTAAAGAAGGCTAAGGAGCAATTTTGGAGTCAAAAGTGGAAGAAAAAGGCCATATTTGCAAAATTA
>MU698031.1:17265-61369 GCA_026770625.1 Nicotiana glauca
GGCTGTTCAGGCGTGACTTCTATGTAATTTTGCAAATATGGCCTTTTTCTTCCACTTTTGACTCCAAAATTGCTCCTTAGCCTTCTTTACCCATTTTGTACCTACAATTCATAAAAAACACTACTAAGAGCATTTTGTCATCATATATATTATCAAAACAACATAAAAATGTGATTATTTAGGGCGTGATTATAGTCAAATTCACCTATTATCAGTTTTCTCCCATTTTGAGTTTTCACGTAAAAAATCTGCATAGAGAGTTAGATGAAGAACTCAATATAACTTAACCTAAGGGTTTTGTAGTTCCTAGCAAGGAATATTCTGTTTGTCGGTTAAAGAAATTATTGTATGGCCTCAATCAAGCTCCCAAATACAACAACAACAACAACAACAATCCAGTATAATCCTACTCTAGGAGTCAATGTTAATAGTGGTATAAAAAGTTTCTCATTTATGATTGGGCAAGGCTACTCTAGGAGTCAATGTTAATTGTATTTATTCCAAATAATTTTCAGCGGGGTCTTTTGTGTACTTGTTATTTTATGTGGATGATATGTTGATTGATTCCCATGACAAGTCACTTATTAATAACTTGAAGGTGCAACTCAATAGTAAGTTTGAGATGAAAGATTTAGGCGCATCGAATAATATTCTTAGCACGGAGATTTAGAGAGACCGAAAGGCACGCAAGCTACTCTTGTAACAAAAGAAATATATTAAGAAAGTGCTTGACGGGTGTAATATGGGCAATTGCAAGCCTATTTCCATTTCTTTTGTTGCCCACTTCAAGTTGTCCATAGACCTTTGCCCGAAACAGAGGAAGAAAATGTGTGTCCCACATCTCTTGTTATTGAGCTTGGTGTTGCACAAGGTGTTATCGTTGTATTTTGTGATAGCCAAAGTGCTATTTACTTAACCAAAAATGATGTGTATCATTCAAAGACTAAGCACATTGATGTCAAGAACCGCTACATCAGAGATACTATTGCTGCAGGGGAAATTGTGATGAAGAAAGTTCACAATTCAAAGATTCCTGCGGATATGTTGACTAAGCCTCTTCCTACTTTGTATTTGGGTCAAATTCTTGTGCGTCTTTATTGTTTTGGGTCTTTGTGATAGTAGGCTTTTTCTCCGACAACATAAAATTTCAATGTCCGCATACCAATCCTACTTGGACTATATGATTTGTTTTTTAAAGCATGCTTTTAATACGATGTTCATTCGTTTTGAATTCAACTATTACTATGATTGATTTTCAATTTAAAAGATTGTTGTAATTTTACTAAAATAATTGCTTTTTAATGATTTTTCCTTCCTGTATATAACTTTTAATAAATCTAATTCCTTGTTCTTTCATATATTTACGATAAATTTAATTTTTGCTCTTTTATATATAAATAACTGACTAAACATTTACATGTAAGGCACGTACATAGAGATTAGTTATTATAAAAGCATGAATAAAATATTGGATTACAAAAATAACCTTTTAATATTAAGCTTAATAACTCACAGTAAAAGGACATAATCGGAATTCTAGACATTAGCCTTGCAATTCTATTAGTTTTAGGACATAATACTACACGTTAGGAATCCTAGTAGTATAATTATTTTCGGGCATACATATATAATACTACATGTTAGCATGCAAAACCTAATACTTTTAGGAACATGTTAGATATTCTATTAGTATAATTACTTTCGGAATATGGGCAGATTTTTAGCCATTTAATCCTATTATTTTTAGGATATACTTTTTTAAAAAATTTATTACTAATTTAACTTAAAAATATATTATATTATCCAAATCCATTTAGAAATATTAAACAGGAGAACTCACAGGGAAAGGACATAGCTGTATTAACTTTTTTTTTTTGGCCTATAACAACTTCTATGTTATTTTTTTTTTAATTTAAGATTTTAAAATTAATACAATCTTGTCTATTGAATTCTTATCAAAAATATTTAAGAATATTTAATAAAATCAATTTCATAAGAATCGTCCATATTAGTAATACTTTACCACCCTATAATATTCAATGCAAGAAAAAAAAAGGTAATGCTAAACTAACTCCATAAAGCGTTAAAATTGAGAAAATAAAATTCAAGTAATATATTATTATATTATATATGAACTGCTTTTCTACTAAAATAATATTTTTTTATTATTAAATTTTCTTGTAATATAGAAAAATATACCTAATTATTAAAGAACAACTAAGAAAAATTTTAAGAATGTAATTGCGGGAGAAAAGAAAGAAAAAAGTTGGTAAGAGCCACTATCACTAACGATTTTGCAAACATAAAGATCTAAAAGTGGAATGTCAGATCAATAAAATTTGTATTGGATAAAATTATAATTACAGTTAAATTTCAAACATGAGATGAATAATATTAAGAACCTAAATCAACAGAAAATAAATTACATTTTATGTTAAAACCAAATAATCAAATCTTTCTATTAATTATTTAGCAAGATAATCCAATTAAATTATTTTTTAATTCATCATATTAGTAAATTTATTTTTTCAAGTTAAAAAAAAGTCTTAGGATATATAAATTTATTCCATAAAAAGAGTGTTAGAGATTAAAAAAATAGATCACAAAGTAAAAAATATTAGTATAATATTAAGAAGGTCATACAAGTGTTTGAGAAAGCATAATTAAGGCTAAATCTTGGATAAGAATAAGCTTTAAAGACTATATTATAAAAAGTCAACTCAAATATAGCAAGATTATCCTTTGTAGATGCCTCCGGCTGAATCTTGGACAAGAATAAGCTTTAAAGACTTCTTAGGCCGCGCTCTACCTCTCCTCGTACCCACCAACGCCAACAGCTCGCACCTCCTTACCGGGGCATGTACGTGCCCGAACCATCTGAGCCTCGCTTCCTGCATCTTGTCATCAATAGGAGCCACGCCCACCTTCTCCAGAATATTTTCGTTCATAATCTTATCCATCCTAGTGTGCCCGTACATCCACCTCAACATCCACATTTCTGCTACTTTCATTCTATGGATATGTGAGTTCTTAACTGGCCAATACTCAGCCCCATACAACATGGCCGGTCTAATTAACCACCGCTCTATAAAACTTACCTTTGAGTAGTGGTGGCACTTTCTTGTCACGCATGACTCCAGATGCTAACCTCCATTTCATTCACCCCACTCCTATACGGTGTGTGACATCCTTGTCAATCTCCTCATTCCCCTGGATAATCGACCTAAGGTACTTGAAACTGGCTCTCTTGGAAATGGCATGCGATCCAAGCCTCACGTCCATGCCCGCTTCCTCGACTCGGCACTGAACTTGCACTCAAGATATTCCGTCTTCGTTCTGCTCAACTTGAAACCCTTAGACTCAAGGGTTTGTCTCCAAACCTCCAGCCTCTCGTTAACGTCATTCTGCATCTCGTCAATCAAAACAATGTCGTCGGCGAATAACATACACAATGGCACCCCTCTTTGAACATGGTGTGTCAGTGCGTCCATCACCAGAGCAAATAAGAATGGGTTGAGCACCGATCCTTAGTGTAACCCCATAACAACCGAAAAATGCTCAGAGTCGCCTCCCACTGTCCTAATCGAGTCTTAGCTCCATCATACATGTCCAAATCCTTTATGCATGTTGATATATATTTAAAAGATTTGGATTTGAAATACAAACTGAAATCAGTAATTTTGAGGCCTTATATTGAAGTAATTTCAAATGCATTGAAAACATAGTGAATTATAATCTCAAATCCTACAATGTTTCTTTTTTGGTTCAACTATTACGCATCAATTACGTCTTTCTTCCATTTCACAATATTTGGTTAAATAACACAGTAATAAACCGAAAGGATCATATCATAAGCATGAATTAGATAGAAATATTTGTGATAACGGCACCCACCTACGAACTAACTATGCACTCTTCTCCTCACTTTAGGTGAAGGTGTTTGAAGTATTTATACGTAAGTTCGCATATAGATCTCTCCAGTTCTTTTTGATTAATTTTAAATATTTAAGAATTACATGAACAGTGTAAAAGTCAACACTCTTTGACCCCTCAAATATTAATAATGTAACACACAATAAAAGAAAGATAGTACAGTATTAGTTTTTCTATTAACGGGTACTTTTCCGACTTCCCGGATAATAAGTTGTAAAAAATACGAAACTGGCCAAAATATTTCCTTTTGACTTTTGATGAGGCAAGAAAAGAGTAATTCAACGTGAAAGTATGACTTCATCCATTTCATTAATATAATATTGATGGAGATAGCTAAATGAATTTGAAATCCTAAAAGTTGTGAAAATTGTATAAACGTTGTGTCACAAAGTAGAAAGAATACAACATAAATTGAAAATGATAAAGTTGGACACAATGCGCATTTCCCCCCTAAGTGTTGCATAGTGAAAACATTGAGGAGCTATAAGCCAGGAGCAGAAAGAAAAGAGAAAGAGAACATTTATTTATTTATTTATTTATTTATTGTAGTGGACTGTGAATAAAAGAGAGTGAAGCCTAGCCTAAGCAGATATTTGCATTCAACTCCAGTACATCAATTGGCTAATGTAACAACTATCCAACATTCTCCCAAATGCATTCTCTGAATCCCTAAAAATGTGATTGCAGAGAATCAAACTTGCTGTAAACCTATAAACATTTACATCTTAGGCAAAAAAGAAAAAGAATGACAATAATATGTAATGTACAACTGCAAAACAATCTCTCTACTGGTAGATCAATCATCACAAAATGGTGCCCAACAACCAAATATGCAGGAACAAACAATAGGCAATAAGACCTAGCCTGCCCCTTGGATGACTCATCAAAGCTCGACTCGAAGATACCCTGAACATAATAGGAAACCAAGTTAGATTGACTAAACCGAGCAAGCACCCCTGGAGGTAGAAAGTTAAGGAAATCGATACTTCTAGTAGGCGTCAATCAAAAACAAGAACTGGACACAACTCCTTCCCTGCACCAACAACAACTACGCCTCAATCTCAAGCAAGTTTGGGTCCGCAATATGAATCCTCACTGACCATGTCTCTCCATTTAAGCTAATCTCAGACAAATAGTATACGAAACAAAAAATAAACACAAAATTAAGTACTACAAGTTCTGTACATTTTCTACTAGCTTATAAATCTTTGACACAACCCCCTCAATATACACCACTTAAAAAAATCATGTAACAAGTGGTAGAGATTGTTAGAAAATCATGGTATGAGGCATCAGAACCTAGCAAGATAACATCACCATTTCTATTGTCGCAAGAATCTAATGTCTCTGAATTTTGATTGGCAAATGTTATTCCTAGACTTCAAGAAATGCAGAAAAAATTCAAATTTCATCCATAAAGTCAATGAGAAGCTAGCAAGAGTAGCTCTAAGATATTACCAAATTCCGTCAATTCTGTCGGCAATCATCTTCCCTTGCCCTGGAATAAGACCTGATGTATTGAGAGACTTGAACGCATGACCTGCACAACAGGAGAGAAATTTAAGTTTGTTACACATAAAATTCTTCTTCCAAAATTTTCAAAGTTCCATAACTATACCTTTTTCTTGGTCAGCTTCCTTGTCATTTATCAACCGTTCAGATTCAGTATCTATATTTATTGCAAGTTGATCCGTAGATCCCTTCCGCAAAGTTCGGACATGAGCAGCTGATGTAACTGAAGAAGAGGCTAAATTCTTACTAACTGGCACCTGCAACGACACGAATGCAGCAGGTTAGACTGCTTTGCGCACCCACATTTTCTTCCCAGCTTATAGAAGAACTGTTAAGTCATACCACTCCACTTTATATTTGTTTTGCAAGAAACAAGCATATATCATTTTTGCAATAGCATAGCAATGCAGAGAGGTAATACAATTTACATAAGATCCTATCATCGCCACAGCTACTTTGAAAGGAAAAGCAGATAATAGAGAGCTCCTTGAGTAAACACCAACAGGAGAGAAGTTTGCACTGGAAAACAGACGCAAGTGAATTAGGCAGCAAGGATACACCAATTTACCTAAAATGTAGTCTGATTTGATTTGTGGAAAGCAAACAAGTTTGAAGTTGGCTATATAACCTAAAATATAATTCATGTAAGGTTCTTTATATTATGCCAATGTACAATAAGATATAGAGTTTTAATTTTTTAATTAAGAGAATTTGAAGTCCTACATAATAGTAATTTTTTATGATTCAAGTTGGAGACTTAATTAAGTAAATGAAAGTGTGCTCTATCTATAAGCTTAAGCTTTTAGATGAGATGCTATCACACTTCTAACACGGTATCAGAGAACAGGCAGAGGTTCTGGTTTCTAGTCCCATCGCGAACCACTATCAGAAAGAATATCCGCGTGCTTGGACCTTCAAAAGAATCAGGCCCACGCGTGAGGTGGCATGTTGAAGACTAAGCAAGTAAATAAAAGTGTGCTCTATCTAACACCTTAAGCTCAAGCTTTTAGATGAGATGTTTAGACACTTCAACACTTCTAAATTGCAAAAGAGAAGGCTCCAACTATATATAGTATCATTTCCGGAACAGCGGAACGCTCTTTACAAATCGCCAGGGATTAGCAAATCAAGGAAC
Organism: Nicotiana glauca; assembly: GCA_026770625.1. Classification (NCBI taxonomy): domain Eukaryota; kingdom Viridiplantae; phylum Streptophyta; class Magnoliopsida; order Solanales; family Solanaceae; genus Nicotiana; species Nicotiana glauca. Next base: position 23,846 of record MU698031.1, read on the forward strand.
TGTAGGTTAGAAATATATGCATAATCAAGCCACAACTTGCACATATGTAAGTCTTCATTCTTGTATTCCTGCTTTTAACCGTGATCAAGATCCAGATCAACAATAAGTTGAAAGGGGTGTTATTTAAGGTAGCTGATCTGATGAAGAAATCATTTTGTACAACTCAACACTGGCAGTCTCAAAGGCACAAAGACTAAAATATTCAGAATGCAGAAGCAACAGATGGCACATATTACACATACGAGATGTAGAAAATTTGGCCATGACCGTGCTAAAGAGCATTTTTGGTCAGAAGAAAATGGCACGTCAAGATATCTTGATGATCAGAAGGTCAAATGCATTGATTGCAGTTCTGTTTATCCTTGTCTCAGGGATGCCACTTGGGTGTTCCATGGCGGCCTAAGTAAATCATATAGTTTGCTTATTTAGTGTGATTTATCTTTTGTATGCATTTTCTAATTTATCTTGCATTATAATATATACCAGCAATATTTTACTATATCCTTCCATGCACATTTTTTCAACAGGCATCAATAAGCAGTAAAATAATGTACAAGTTGCAGATTCCATGATAATCTTGTCTCTATCGAGAACTTAAAAGAACAAAGGAACTGAAGCGCAACTTAATTATTACATATTTGTCAAACTATTATTTTCTAATCAAATTGTCAAAAGACCTTTACTCTCGGCCTCTTTATGTTTACTTGATCAGGATGTATAAGCTACATCCTTAGAGAAAAAATTAAGAAGGCAAGCCAACTAAAGGATGACATTGCTAAGGAATAGCACATGACCAGCAATGGTCGCGAAAAAGCAAGATAGGTATTGAAAGTAGGCAATGTGTGACTACTGAAAAAGGAATGCAATGTACTGCAATCAAACGTACCACATCTTGAACTTCAGATATCTCTGACTGAGCAGGCAAGGTAGCTGTTTCAAAGATGCCCCTTTCCTGGTTGATCTCACGTGGTGTAACCTTAAGTTGATTAGAACTTTCTAGTGACTTAACCTTACTTGATAAGTCCTCAACAACCTTTTGGGTCCCATGCAAGTCGGCAAGCAGCTCTTCTGTTTTGGCTTCCAAATTTTCAGATTCCAAAACTTTGGCAACAATCAGCTTATCAAGCACTGGTAACAACCTTGTCACCGGAGTCTCTTTCTGGAGACCAACCAAATTATTGTTTCCCAGCTTCTGTATCATATTTTCCAGACCAATTGTGAGTTCTAACAACTCATTCTTCATCTTTCCATAGTCCTCCTCATCTCTAATGTGCTCTTCAACTTCTTCCTTCAAATGCTCAATTTGCAGAGCCTGTTTCTCAAGGCTTGACTGTAATTCCTTATTCTCACAAGACAGTGAGCTCATCTGGAGCTGCAATCTGGGGAAAGTATCAACTACATAAAAGAGCTTCCTAACATCAGGTGAATCATAGGCCTCTGCATCTCTCACATCAGGCGCCATGAGCGTTTCCATCCCATTTATTTTATCAAAAAGAGATTTCATATGAGATGCAGAGAGGGTTAAACCTTCAGCCTCTGAAAGAATAGTATAAAAGCAGGCCAAGAGAAGACAGTAAGCTACTATAGCCAAGGCCAATATTTTCATAATTTAAGGAAAAAAAAGTTATAACATAGTAAACAAATCCTGTACCTTCAAATTTCAGCGAAGCTTTAGAATTAAGAGACAAAACTTCAGCTTCTTTCTCCCTGATATCATCCTCTTTTGCCTGGTAATCCTCTAACTTAAGCTTCATCTCATTGCAAAGATCATTTGACGCTTCTAGATTAGTCTCCAGTTGGGAGATCCTCTCTTGGTGAATCTCCTTTTCTTCCAAGACTTTCACACAAGTATTATTGCTTTCTTCCAATTTAACCTGCAAATCTTTAATTGTACCAACCGTCACATCCACCACAGTTTTGAACTGTTCAGTAAGATGTTGACTGTGTCTAGCCGCCAATAGCAGCTTCTCAGCAGTCTTTGCCGACTCACTACTATGAATCGCCAACTGATGATGTGCTAAAGCATCTTCACCAAAATTTCCTAATTGTTCGGGTGAGGTTTTCTTCAACTTTTCCAGGTCAGGGTTGGAGCCAAGTTCAGATAATCTATTTTGAGTTAAAGCCAGTTCATTAGTTGCATCATTACAAGCAGAAAGTAGAACTTCAAGATCCCTTTCCAACAATTGTATAGTATTTTCCTGCGCTTGCCGACCAACTTCGGCATGTCTGACCTTTTGCTTAAGAGATTTTGCGAGTTCAATCATGGGTAGAGCTTTACTTTTTGTCAACTGTAGTTTTTTAAGTATTGTTCTGATCGAATCATCCATCAATTGCGAGTAACATCCAATGTTCTCAACAAGAAACTTGTTTCTCAATTGGAATCCATCCACAGTTTTCCCGAGATGCAATGTGATGTCACCATCAATTGCATTTGCTTCACCATTGGCTACTTCCTCGATTAGACCATCATTAACAACAGTTACTGAAGGAGATGAGAAAGATGTGTCATCCTACAAAACAACATAGTAGATAGGTAAGAGAAGTTAAATCTAGAATATGCAGACGACCTGATCATATTTCAAAGAGAAAAGCAAGAACAAGGGAAGAAAGAAGAGGAAGAAGAAGGTGCGACGATGATATCACATGATTACCTTCACAGGAGAATCTGGCAGCATTCCGGAATCTATTTCAGAAAAAGAATCCCAGATTTCTTTAAGAAGAAGATCCATGTCTTTTAGGCTCTCAAACTTTTTCTCGAAAGCTTGTCGGAGAGAGAAAAACAAAGCCTCGTCTTTCAGAAGTAACTGAAGTCGGCTAAGAACGGTAGAGAGCTCCAGAACATTAGTTTCTACACTGCCCTGTGATCCAGCCAATTCTTCCATGCAGGCATCTAATTTGGAAGTCAGAACCAAAAGTTCCTCTTCTGCATTCTTCTTTTCATTAACAAGATTGGAAATTTTGTTTTCTGAATTCAGTAAATCATTCTCTAGTGATTTTATAGTCATGGAAGCATCACTTAGCTTGCTGTTTTGGAAATCAGCTTCGCCTTTGAGATTTTTTATCTCGTTCTCTAAATCAGCTCTACCAACTTGTACCCTGTTATTTTCCTCAGTAAGGAGAGAGATGTTTTTTTCTGCCTGAGCCAGTGCCTCTTCAAGGGATTGTATAGTTTCATCCGCCACCTTTAGTTTGTTGGTATGGAAAGTGAATTCCTCCTTGATTTTCTGCAGCTCAGATTCAGCAGCATCCTTACCTCGTAAAGCTTCTTCTTTCTCATTCTTTATTAGCAAAACATTCTTCTCAGCCAGGGACAAATCATCCTCAATGGATTTTCTATCCGCGGACACATTTGCAAGCTCCACAGATTTAGAAGAAGCTTCTGCTATTGCTTTCTTTAATTCTTTTTCAACTGATGCTTTAGCAGCTTCTAGTTCATTTTTGTCCTCCAGGAGTTGAGAGATGTTGTTGTCTGCAGCAGATAATGCATCCTCTAGAGAGTTAATGGTTGTCTCGACCTCCAACAATTTGTTGGCTAAAGAACTGGCTTCATCTTTTACTCTCCCCAACTCCTGCTCCGCCTCTACCTTTGCAGTTTGGCTCTCACTTAAGTATCCTAAAAGCCATTTGACCTTTTCTACGGGGTCTTGAAAACCCAAATCAGCTGGAAAAACAATACCATCAAGTGACTTGATAACCTTCTGAAGCATGTTATTGCTTTCAGCTAAGAACTGCTCTAGCTGATCCCTTTGATCCTTCATAGCAACAAGATCAGTCTCTAGTTGAGGGATACGGTCCACCTCAGCTGAGAGCTTATCAATCTGCAACGTGTGGTCATCAGATACAGATTCTCGCAGATGTAAATCTGATTTGAGCTTCTCTATTTCAGCACTCTTCTCATCCAATGCTCCTTTCAGTTTTTCTCGTTCTTGAACAAGCCCCTTGCCTTTTTTAACTGCCATAGATAACTTTTCCCTAAGTAATGCAACTTTCTCCTCGTATTGTTCGAGATTCCTCTCCAGAGATTCCTTTTCTTCCTTTAAAGCGGAAAGCTCCTCAGTAACCTTGACCGAATGGTTTGACAATCTATTCAGCTCTGCTTTATCTGACATCTCTTCTGTGAGTATTTGACCATGTAGCCTCAATTCCAGATCCCTAATGTACAAATTACTCTGGATCTGTTCAAAGGACTCGACCTGATGCTTATAGGATTCAAGAGAGGCACTACTTTCTTCTTTTATATTCTCTACGCATTTCGTAATGAGTAAAGTCATGTCAGATTGGCTTTGACATAACAATTCTTGGTCGTGTGTGTTGATTTTAGATGCCTCTAGCAGCATATTGATGATTTGATCCTTATCCATTGAAGCCTGCTGCTCTTTCTGGACAAGCACTGCATATTTATGCTTTAAATCATCCAATTCCTCTTGAAGGTAGCTCCTATCCTGTGCTTCTACCACAAGAGAAGCAGTAAGATGACCTATCTCATTATTTGCTGCCTCATTTGCCACTACCATCTGCTCATGTAACTTTATTACTTCTTCTTTAGCCAGATAAAATGATTCCAGGAGCCAAGAAACCTGTGCATCAGGTCTATTTGATTGTACGGACAGGGGAAAATCAAATGATGCCAGGGAATCTATCACTCTTTGGAGTTGCAGAGATGTCTCATTTGATGCATTCATCTCATCTGCAAGCCACTGCACTTTCTGAATGGTATCTGTTGACTGATATTGCTCGTTTCCAGTGGCCTTGGACAATATTTCTTCACATTTTTGAAGTATCATCTCCTTTTGAATGAGAGCTTCCTGCAGTGACGCAGCTAAATTTTCACTTCTTACCAGTAAATCCTTCGTTTGTTCAGCAGCCTCAAGACTATTCGACTTCTCTTGCAACTCAATTTGATATCTCTCCAGTTCACTAGTTTTCTCAGACAGTGACTTCTTCAGAGCATCACGCTGCTGAACTAATGCCTTTCCTTTTGTCACAGCCAAGCTAAGCTTATCTTTCGTGTTACCATACCTTGTTCTCTCCTGTTCAACTTCAGCATTCAGCTTTGTAATTTCAGCATTTGCATTCTCAACCATCAATTTATGCTTATTAAGTTCCTCAGACAGCTTTCCATTTTCATCACTTAAAAAGCTCAAATGTTGGTTTAGATTCACTTCTCTTGTTCTAAATTCAGCCAATACATCATGTGCAGCAACCAACACCCCCACTTCATCCTGCATACTGCGGTCTGGTGCAACTTCAGTTAAATTCTGTCTAAGTTGGTTGACTTCAGAAAGGAAAACATTATACTTCTCAACTAAAAATGAGATCGTATTCTGGACATGATACATTTTTCCTGTAACTGATTCATCAGAGATTTCTTCTTGAGGAACTGCTGCAGCAAGAGATGCTAAGATCTCATTAGCAATCACTGTCATATGATGCTCTTTCTCAAGTTGAACCTCAGACAAGTAAGCAGAATTTTCTTGTTCTGAATCTAATTGAGAAAGAGCAACATCACGTGACATTGAAAACTCAGAAACCTTAGAATTGAGGACATCAATTTCTTGATTCTTCATATGTATGATGTCATTAAGTTCTCTGATTCTGCTCTCAATCTGAACACGTTCATCCAGAGCTTCTTTAAGAAACTTGGAGACATCTGTTACCACCTCATGCAATGAGGCACCAGAGGCCAAATCCCTGACTCCTGCTTCACTTTGGTGAAGATTCTCAACTAACTCACTATCATCTTTATTTAGTAGTGACCGACTACCAATCAGATCCTTAAGTTGATCATTTAGGCGAGTGAGTTCGCACATAGATGCGGCTCTCTCTTCCTGCACATAAAGCCGGAGGTGAGCAAATAAAATATCCCTGAATACGCAGTATTTATATAAAACTGCCTCAATTAAAACAAACCTCAGCTTCTCGAGCAATCCGATCGTTTTCAGTAACACTATCATTTAGCATTTTGCGCAAGTGTTCTACTTCAGCTTTCAAATCTTGATCATGTGATCCATTGCTTAATCCTTCTAGTCGACTATCCTGTGCATCATTGTTCTCCTCTACATACCGCGGAGTTTCAGGACCTTCGATGACATCAGGGCAATCAACAAACATGTCCTCCCTAACCCCATCTTCTGCCATTCTTATATCTTTTGTATCATTCTCTACATACTCTGCTGCAGTCACTGATCCCCCACCATTTAGATCCGTAGCATCCACCTGCAAAGAGTTTGTCCAAGAAATAAGCTCTCCGGATATTTATTTAAAGGATTAACACGAGCTATGAAGGTACTAGAACTTAATTGGAACAAACATGAAAATGATAGACAATAATCAAATGTTCCAAAACAGAAGAAACAAACAAGATTTTTATTAAGACCCGAATTCTAGGCAAGTAATAGGACCCTAAAGTGTTATCATGCATGCCTTTACCTCAATATTTAGAAGTTGAATGATTTCACATTCTCCACTAAGTATTTTCTAACAAATAGGAAGTAAACACATATAATTCATTTAAGAACCCATTTCCATCTAATATTGCAAATAATTTACAGTAAAACGATCTGAGAAATTCATGAACAGCCACTACTGTGCTTCCTCCAATGAAACCACAAGCGTCAATGCACCCACTCTTTACAACACCATAAATAATCAAGTCCATGTAACAAGGTATAGAAATTTTAATAGCATGATAAGTTTTAGGAAGTTATATTTAGTGCATGAGGAACTCTAGAAAACAACAGTAAGTCCATGCACACATAAATGCACCGACACATAAAACATCAAGATAAAAAAAATCAAGATAGGCAAAGTAAGACCTGATTATGAGCAGCTGGTTCTACAGAAACTGAAACTTTCCCTCCATCTACAACTACACCTGAACCATCTCTGACCTGCTCTGCATCATTATTTTCTGGCATTGCATGCCCCAAATCTCGCCAATACAGCTTCTATTTTCCCTTCAAGAAACAAAAGGGTTTCTGCAAAAGTAAAAAAGATTTAATCTTTATTGGTACCCATATCAATATATTTCTAAAAAGGTGAAAAAGAGTGAGGAAGAATCAATTTTTTTTGGTACCCACATCTATAATTTTTCAGAAAAGTGAAAAAGATTCAATATTTCCTGATACCAATTAAGATATTATTTTCAAATGTTTCAATTAGAGTTCAATAAAAAAAGTGTGATGTCAGACAAGAAAATGATAAGAAAACCTAGAAAAATGGACTGCAGATGGTTATAAAAACCATATGATGTGACTGGATGAATAATTACCTAATGAAGTAGGGGATTTTTGTTGGGTTTCTTGAGTTGTGCTTCGATATGATTAGAGTTGAAGTTGTTGAAGAAGACGATGGTGGTGTGTGGATCTTGGATTTTGGAGTTGTGTGCAAATCACGTGAAGATTGCAATTTTGGTTGACTTAACGACGTCGTAAACTGCCAGTTGTTATTACTGTTATGAGAAGATTGCCTCGGGCTTCCCAAACTAACAGACTTTGGAAGAAGGAAATTAGGAGAAAGGAGGGGAAAAGCATCTTAATGTGTACAAACAATGAAAAAAACACTTTATATCTCAAATTAAAAGAATAAGATTAGTTCCATTTATAACTTGAAAAATGACGAGATTCCTAGGGTTGAATTTGTATACGGTGGAAATCGGGCCTACCCGATTCCGTTCTTCAATGGAGAAAGTGATACCACGTCGAAAGGCCAGGATGCTAAACTCGGGGTCGAAGCTCCTTTCCAATGTCGAGATCGATATCATTTGTCGAGGTAGGAAGAAGGCATGCTTCGAGATGAGACCGTTATGATTCAGTAACGAAAAGAGCAAAATACTCGCAAAGGCCCGAGGATTACGGCGTAAATTTCGAAATGGATTGGTCTTCGGCGGTTAGACAGCTGTCAAATATGATTTCCTACTGTAATTAGAAGTGCACCTTATTTGGGACTCTCCTATTATATAAAGGGAGATCCTATTCATTTGTAGACCATTGTTCACCGATCAGAAAATATACGTACATTATTCTCTTGCTATTTTACCTACTATTCTTCGGAGTTGTTTTATCATTATTCCCATAATCATACCTCGAGACCATCACATGTCGAGGTCGAGACTTAGCCTACTCACTTGTTTGATCTACTTTACTCTTTAATTTGTCTATTTAATCCCTTATTATCAATTGGCGTTGAATTAAATCACATATCCTTAAAATCACAATACAAATTTAATTTTTGCTCGAATTTTAGGGTAAACTATTTGGCACCCACCGTGGGGCTAAGGGTAAAAGTGATTGTTTCAATGTTGATTCTAATAATACACGTTACTTTCACACTTGTTCTTGTCAGGAATTTTTGCTCTCGGGTTAAAACATGTTTAACTCACAAAACTCACCCGTACATGGTGACGATTGTCTTGGATTTATGGGGAAAATGACAACGTAATTGGTCCAGGAGCCGGGGTGGCATTGGCTAATCTCGGGGGAGTACCGGTCGTCGATCCAGTCGATATCAGTTCGCACATTTCTTTGAATGTGAATTTAGGCGCAAACCAGGGAGTGTGCGCAGGGAATGTCGATCTGGTGACCAAGGAACACATGGCGTAGGAGACGGGGGAGTTAGTCCCCAGGTAATATTCGAGATGCTACAGGCTTAGCAGGCCGCTATTGCTCAGCTTCAAAGTCGACATAGAACTCTGAGTGTGGTAAATACTGGAAATCACTCACCGTACAGAGCTAGTGCCGGAAAGGTCAAATGGTAACGGATCAGTGACTGATCCTACAATTATGAAAATGCTCGAGGAGTTCACCAAAAGAATTGAGTCGGGAGAGAAGAAAATCAAAGATAATGACAAAAAAAATGGAAACATACAATCGAGTTGATCAGATACCGGGGGCACCCTCGATCTAAAAGGGTTTGGATTCAAACAAGTTCGTGCAAACGCATTTTCCTCAAAGTGCAGCTCCGAAGCCCATGCCTAAGAAATTTCGTATGCCGGATATACCTAAATACAACAGGACCACCGATCCTAATGAACATATTACTTCGCACACATGCGGAATAAAGGGAAATGACTTAGAAGACAATGAGATCGAGTCCGTTTTGTTGAAAATTTTTGGGGAAACTCTATCAAATGGAGCAATGATTTGGTATCACAACTTGCCACCAAATTCCGTCGACTCATTTGCCATGTTAGTAGATTCTTTTGTGAAGGCACACGCCAAGACCATAAAGGTCGCGACAAGAAAATCGGACATTTTCAAGATAAGACAAAGGGATAACAAAATGCTAAGGGAGTTCGTATCCAAATTTCAAATGGAATGCATGGAGTTGCCACCGGTCACCAATGATTGGGCCGTTCAAACTTTCACTCAAGGGTTGAGCGAAGTTCGATAGCATCACGATAGTTGAAATTGAAACAAAATTTGGTCGAGTGTCCAGTTGTAACTTGGGCAGATGTGCACAATCGATATCAATCAAAGATCGGGGTCGAGGACGACCAATTAGGAGCCCTTCCCGTTCAGTACATCCAAACAGGTTGGTAGTTAGAACCCTGAGGGACATTGATAGGGAACCAAGGTCGAATAGAGAAAGATATCAACCATGTACTGCAGATCGAAGGAACAATGGCTTGAGACACAATCCCTCCCGGAATGATCGAAGAAATGATCGAGGACAAAATTCTTGGGGATTTATGAGCAAAAACGGTTTTGATAAGCATGCTGATCCTATAGAGGCACCTCGGTTAATGGAATATAACTTTAGCGTCGATGTATCAGGCATTGTATTGCCAATCGGAAGGATAAAAAATATTAGATGGCCCAAACCTATACAAACAAATCATTCCCAAAGAAACACATATTTGTTGTGCAAGTATCATGACACGCATTATCACATGACCGAGGATTGCAGGCAATTAAGGGAGGAGGTAGCTCGTCTATTCAACGAGGGCCAACTTTGAAAGTTCCTTACCGATTGAGCCAAGAATCATTTCAGATACAAAGATGCCAATAGAAAAAATGAATAGGAGGAACCTCAACATGTCATTCATATTATCGTCGGCAGGGTTGATATTCCACAAGGGCCCATATTCAAACACACTAAGGTATCAATTACTAGGGAGAAATGAACTCGGGATTATGTGCCCGAGGGCTCCTTATCATTCAACGACGAAGAAGCAGAAGGCATTTCTCAACCATAAAATGACGTTGTGGTAATTTCTACCTTATTAAATAAAGTTCAAGTTAAGCGTGTTTTAGTGGATCCAGGTAGCTCGGCGAATATCATCCGATCGAGGGTCGTGGAGCAACTCAGTCTACAAGATAAAATTGTACCCACAACTCTAGTTTTAAACGACTTCAACATGGCCAGCGAAACTACTAAAGGGGAGATTATCTACCGGTGAGCGTGGATGGAACCATTCAAGATACCAAGTCCACGTGATCGAGGTAGACATGAGATACAATGTCCTACTCGGAAGGCCCTGGATTCACAATATAAAAGTAGTCCCTTCGTCTCTCCACCAAATTATGAAATTCCCGGCATCGGACGGTGTAAAAATAGTTTATGGGGAACAGCATGTTGCAAAAGGAAATGTTTGCGATCGATGAGGTAGTACCGGTATCGATGGAAAGGTCGGGCATCAAAGGTAAATATGAAATCAAATAGCAATCACAGCACCAACCTTGATCGGATCGGGTGTCGCGCCCCCCTTTTTTCCCACCTCGTGAAGAGAAGTCCAGGTTTCGACATTCACGGGGTAATGACTCATTTCCTTTTGGGAATTGGGTAGTTGAAGAGTCGCCACTTAACGGATTATGGCGCGCTAGGTCACCTAGAGCGATTTAACTCTTGGGTTGGTTTTCATTACCAGAGATTAGGGTAAGGGCTTGAAGTAACCTCGAGGGGAAGGTGTTAGACGCCCCTCTTGGTCCATAATTGTGGGTCCCCGAACGATCATATATTCATAAATTAGTCCATAAATAAACAATTGAAGCAAATAATTGCAAGTAGAGCATATTGAGCATTGTATAAATAAGAATTTAAACAGGTTGTAAAAAAGGGAAAAATAAAGTTTCAAGCAAAGATGATTCGGGGAAAGGAGGTCCTAGGTTGGTTAGCCTATAGGATCACATTAGTACAATGCCCGATAATAACTCCTTGGAAAGGGGCTACGCGTGATATTAGTGCACCGGTCATCATATCCATGTCTACCTTTCCCATCCCCTTATTGGTCATGCAAAGCGAGTGTTGGTCACAGATTCTTATAGTGTGCTGCTACCTGTCCCTTCTTATCCCAGAGGGAGTTAGGACCTCCACTTATAGGTAGTTCTAGACAAACCCCTAAGGTTTTTAAAGGTGAAAGTTCTAAGGCGACAAGCAATACAATTAGGATTTTGAGAAAACAAGAACAAGAAGGAGTAGATAAAGGCTCAATTTTCCTCCTCAAGTAAACATACAAGCAGCACGACTTAAACACATTTAAGGTCTTTATTAATCAAAGTCCTAAAGCAGGATCTTTAAATGAATATGCAAAAACAGACCAACCCTTTATACCCAGAAGTTATAATGTAGAAGTTGCCTAGGGACTCTTTTAAAAGTTATTTGAATCAGAAACGTTAAACGACAGAGAGAGCTTCAGGGAATGCAATTTTGAAAATGCCCTAAGGCTTGCCTATACGCAGGATATTGTGTTGATACTAATGCAGGAATAAATAGGTTTTCGAAATAGACTCCTTTAATACCTATAAGCATGGTATCTAATGAGATTAATGCAATTTGGAAAGAACTTGTTTCAGAAAAATGTTAACGCTTAATAAGACCAGTTTAAAAAATGAACTAGGTGTAATGAAATTGATTTATTAGGCCAAACTAAATTATCAGACAGAATTGCGAGTGTAGATCCCTATAGGCATGATATCTAGGCGTATTACTGGTTTTAGTCGATTTGCAGCAACGTACAGAAAGACTTATTAGAACTGAATCGGAGTTGAATCATATAGGCATGACATCTATATTTGAATTGATTTAAGTCATGATTATTTGGAACTTATAAACATGGTTTCTAACATGACATAATGCAAAACTTTATGGACATGATTTCTACTTGATGCAAACGACATTAGAAGTGAAATTCTATAGGTATTATTTCTATGTGATGCAAACGAAATTAGAAGTGAAATCCTATAGACACGATTTCTATGTGATGCATATGAAATTAGAAGTGAAATCCTATAGACATGATTTCTATTAGGTAACACAATCAGATTTTAAAAGGTAAACCCTATGAGCATGTTTTCTATTGAGCATAAACAGACTTGAAAAAATAAAGTCCTAGGAGCAGGATTTTTACTCGTATATCCCAGAAAATATGTATCTACCCACCCCTTTTTTTACTAAATACCCCAATATTTATTTATAAATTATTACAGGGCAGTAAATGAATTACATAAGTAAAATAAAAAATCAAGAAGCTATTTTATAGGGATCCTTCAATTAGGCCCAAATTTCCCAAAGCCTCCAATGGCCTCATATGCCTCAGTTCCATAGACAAAATTATAGTCTAGGTGCATCAAAGTTCCCTAAGGACCTCAAGGATCCTGGGCAGTGCTTACACCTAGACATAACAATCAAGAATTGAATGAGTGCAGTGCAAAAAGGCCGGCCTCAGCATGCCAGAGTTCAGAGGGTTCTCAAGGGGACCCCAAGGCAGTACACATACTAGAGGGGGCAGAACTTATTGACTAAGAGTAAAGTGGAAGTGCAGGGCACAAGTTGAAAAGGGTTATTAAAGATTGTGTCTATTTTGAAAGCAATTTGTAAAGCAACCTAAATTGTTTGAAAAGAGGTTGGAGTAGTAAACAAGCTTAAACACCTTAAGAAAAGATCACACACAACTAGTTTACAGAATTTAGTAGTCATATAGGGAGACAGGGGATTTGGGGATACATAGACATTTGGTTGCATCACCCAGCAAAAGTCTTAAGACTGGTTATGGACATGCTCAAAGATAATTGGCTCTGGCATAATCACACACCAGTCAGGAGAAATACAAGCACATAGAAAGGGTGACAAGGGTTTGGGGATTCATATGATGGTAAGCACACAAGAAATAAAAGACAATTGACAAAGCATGCTTTGAAACACACATAAGGTAATACATTGATCTAAAGGGAAGGGGAGACATGATAGCATGTTGATAATGTAACTTAACTACAAGTTTCACAACAAAATCACAAGTAGAAGCAAGCTAGAAATAAAAGAAACTAAAACAATAAGAGAAGCATATTGTTATTGGAGCTTTAAATAAAAACTAGAACATACTAGTGAAGGTAGAGGTAAGCAAAATGAAAGAACCAAAGAGCACAGATGATTAGCCTTGGCTTGCTGCCGGCTAATAGTAGCAAGTAGTACAAGAGAGAGGGAGAGCCGAGATTTTTATTAAGAGAGGTAGTTTTTGAAAAATCAAGTCTGTGTCTGTTAGTGAAAGACTTAGGGTATTTATAGTTTTGAAAATAGGCAGAAAATAAGGTAACAAGTAAAGGTTCAACACAGTTATGTCAGTAATCACAATTAGAATCCAATTAATACATGTACTCCCCTTTAATCAAGGAATCACAGCTTGAACGGATACCAACAAGGATAATCAAGGAAATCAAATCAATTGAGAAAGACTAATTTTTTTAACATATAAAGGATAGTAAAAGCATAGAGCATATGATTGAGTCTACAAAATATACCAATTAAGTAAAGGATTCAGTAATAGTGAAGTACCACAGTAAATAAGGAAACGAAATCAGTCAATTTAAATAGACGAGTAGAACCTTAGGGTTTTGAAAGGAAATCTTACAATCAAACCATAAATTAAGGAATTCAGAATCAATCAAGAGGGAGTCATGATTATGCACTTCAACATATAAATAGAGAAGAACGAACATGCATAGCAAACAGGCAAGGTCAGCCATATAGACAGAGAGAAGCAAGAGATGAGCAAACACAATCATACAGAAGTGACCTAAGCAGGCTAAAAACTCAATAGAAAACCCACTTGAAGCAGGGTAACCAACAGAAACTTAACAAAATCAAGTAATCATGCTAACATATAGAACAAAAGCAAAGAAAGCCTTAAAAGATTAGGGCTTTTTTAACAGAGTCGAGTTAAAAGGCAGTAGGCATATAAAATCAGTCAAAATAAGTAAGGAAAGAGGTTTAATCATAAAGAAAATCGATTAAAACAAGTGCGGAAGAAACTCCGAGAAATCCTACTTTTTAAAGAAAGCAAAAATGGTTTAAAATTGACGATCTTTCAGAAGAAGTTCGAGAATAGTGCAAATCATTGGAAGAAATAGACTTAAAGCATTAAAAATAACCCAGATCTAAGAGATTCAAACAAGAGTTAGGGTTCCTAAGGAAACCCAAATAGAAACGAGAGAACATGTTGCAAAACTCCACAAATCGTAACATATATGTGTGGTTTTGCCCAAAATCACACCAGAGAAGCCATGAACAATAGAAACAGAAACTCTAGGTCCAAATCGGCATGGCCCAGGACCCTTGAAGGCCTCAAAGATGACGAGCAAGGCGATGAGAGACCCATTGGAGGCTTGGGGTTAAGAGGTGGTCGTTGGAGATGAACGGAGAAAGAAGCAACGGTTGAAGAATGATTAGGGTTGCGAGAGAAGATAGACGAGAGCATCCGAAGGCGGCGGGGGTTTGGGAATGAGTAGGGTTAGGGGTCGTTTAGGAACTAAAAAGGAAAGGAGGGATGATGGTCGTTGATCTTTTAGATCAACGCCCAGGATTTAAGGTGGCTTGGGTCGGGTAGGGGGTAATTGGGGCCTGGGTCGGGTTATTTAATAGGAAATTGGGCTGGAAAAGGGTCCAATTTTGACTACAATTGAAAGCCCAATTTGGCTATTATTTAAATAGCCAATTTTTCTAGTTTAATTTATATAAAATAATAGGTAATTTCTGAAAAATAATTCAAGGTGCCAAAAATGATTTAAAATACATAATTAAAATTTTAAAAATATAGGGACCAATGTTATGCATATAAAATATGATTACACATTAAAAAAGCTAACATTACAATTATATGCTATTTATCTTTAAAATACTAAATGTAATTATAAAAATGCATGAAAAATATATTAGCCATACTTTGACATAAATATAGAAAATAAACGAGTAAATCATCGTAACAATAATTTGGAAAATATTTATTGGGGGTTTTATGGATAAAAGGGGGAAAATAAATCAATTTAAACCCTTAAAATTACGGAAAAAATAATAAAGGCATTGTGCATGATTATATATGCATATATATGCTATTTTGAAGGTATTTATGCATGTATAAAAAATATCGGGAAAAATTAGGTATCAACATCGGGAAAGCATGAGATAGAAGAAGAAGTGGAAGATTTTCTAACCCCTCAAACTTTTCCGAAGACTCTGACGCTACCAAATCAACAGTTGAAGAGCTGGAACAGGTTATATTGATCGAGTACCTGCCTGAGCGAAAGGTATACCTGGGAATGGGTTTAACCCCCAAACTCAGGAAAAAACTTATTCAATTTCTTATTGATAACATGGATTGTTTTTTCTTGGTCCTATTTAGAGATGACATGGATCCCACCGGAGATAACAACACATTAGCTAAGCCTTGACCCAGGTTCAAATCGGTGAAACAAAAGAGAAGGCCCTAGTCCGAAGTAAAGCACGCATTCATAAAGGACGAGGTAACTAACTTCTCAAAATAGGGTCCATTTGAGAGGTGAAATACCCTAAATGGTTAGCCAATGTAGTCGTAGTCCCTAAAAAAAGGGAACAAACTTAGAATGTGTGTAGATTACAAGAATTTGAACAATGCATGCCCTACAGATTCTTTTTCATTGCCTAACATCGATCGCATGATTGATGCCACAGCTAGCCACGAGATCCTTAACTTTCTCAACGCCTATTCCGGGGACAATCAAATTCAGATGAACCCGTAAGACTAGGAAAAGACCTCATTTATCACCAAGTATGAAACAAATTGTTATAATGTAATGCCTTTCAAACTAAAAAATGCAGGAGCTACTTACCAACGCCTAGTAAATTAGATGTTCAAGGAATAAATAGGTAAGTCAATGGAAGTTTATATTGATGACATGCTAGTTAAGTCCTTGCGTGCAGAGGACCATTTGGCTCATTTGTAGGAAACGTTCGAGATTTTGAGGAAATATAACATGAAAATCAACCCCGAGAAATATGCCTTCGGGGTCGGTTCGGGCAAATTCCTGGGCTTCATGGTGTCGAATCAAGGGACAAGATCAACCCCGATAAAATCAAAGCCATCGAAGATATCACCGCCGTGGACAGTGTAAAAGTCGTGTTGAGGCTAACTGGACGGATAGATGCTTTAGGTCGATTTATCTTAAGGACATCGGATCGAAGCCTCATATTTTTCTCTTTACTCAAAAAGAAGAATGATTTCACCTGGATCTCGGAGTGCCAATAAGCATTAGAGAGATGAAAGCAATACCTATCGAGCCCACTATTGCTTCACACTCCGAAGGCAGATAAGAAACTTTACTTATACTTGGCGGTATCGAAAATCGCGGTAAGTGGTGTCCAAGTTCGAGTAGACCAAGGTACGTAATTTCCCATTTATTATGTAAGTCGAACCCTAGGAGAGGCAGAAAGTAGATATCCGCACTTAGAGAAATTGGAACTTACACTGATAAGCACTTCTAGAAAGTTAAAACCATACTTTCAATGTCACCACATATGTGTGTTAACCACTTACCCACTTCGTAATATTTTGCCAAGCCCGAGCTATCGGGCTGATTGGCCAAATGGACCATCGAGCTCAGCGGGTACGATATCGAATACCAACCTTGCACAACCATCAAGTCTCAAATTTTAGCAGACTTTGTGGTCGATTTCACATAAACCCACGTACCCGAAGTTGAAAAGGAACTCTTGTTAAAATCGGGAACATCATCAGGGGTGTGGACCCTTTTCACAAATGGTGCTTCTAATGTGAGGGAGTCCAGAGTAGGCATCGTTTTGAAGTCGCCCACAGGTAGCACTATTAGGCAGTCTATCAAACTTCTAGGTTGACTAACAATGAGACTGAGTACGAGGCCATGATTGCAGGTCACGAGCTAGCTAAAATCATGGGGGCAAAAGTCATTGAAGCCAAGTATGACTCTTTATTGGTGGTGAACCAAGTAAACAAAAGCCTCGAAGTTCGAGATGATAGAATGAAAAGATATTTGGACAAGTCGTAGGTAACTTTGCACTGCTTCAAGGAGTGGACTTTATACCATGTGCCTCGAGAACAAAACATTGTTGTCGATGCACTTGCAAATTTGGGGTCATCGATCAAAGAAAACGAGATCAACCTGGGGACTATCATCCAACTATCGAGATATGTGATCGAGGGGGCTCATACCAAGATAAACTCTACAAGCTTGACCTAGGATTAGAGGAATAAATATATCGAATATTTGAATAATGGAAAGCTCCCATCGGACCCTAAAGAGTCGAGGTTCCTACGAACCAAAGTTGCTCGATTCACATTGGATGAAGATGGAACATTATAGAGAAGGACATTGATGGACCATTGGCGATATGTTTAGGGCCAGGGGACACCGATTATGTTTTAAGAGAGGTCCATGAAGGCACTTGTGGGAACCATTCCGGCCTTGAATCTTTGATTCACAAAATCATTAGAGCATGGTACAACTGGGATAGCATGGAAAAGGATACTAAGGAGTTTGTTCGAAAATGTGACAAATGTCAAAGGTTTGCACCGATGATCTATCAGCCCGTAGAGCAACTTCATTTGGTCCTATCCCCATGGACATCCATGAAATGGGGAATGGATATCGTCGGCCCTCTGCCAACGGCCCCAGGTAAAGCTAAATTTATTTTTTTATGACTGACTACTTTTCTAAATGGATAGAAGTACAGGCCTTCGAGAAGGTCAGAGAAAAAGAAGTTATAGACTTCATCTAGGATCACATCGTGTGTCTATTCGTGATACATGCCAAAATCGTATGCGACAAAGGAAAGAAATTCATCGGTACCAATGTAATAGAGTTCCTCGAAGAAAATAAAATAAAAAGGATCTTATCATCGTCGTATCACCCAAGTAGAAACGGAAAGGCCAAATCGGCGAACAAGACTATTATTCAAAACTTAAAAGAAAAGGTTGAACGACGCTAAAGGTGAATGGAGATAAGTTGTACCCGAAGTCCTTTGGGCATATCGAACTACATCGAAGTCCAACATGGGGGCAACCACATTCTCCTTAGTATATGGCTCCGAGGCCTTAATTCCAGTCGAAGTCAGGGAACCTAGTGCCAGATTTTGACATACAACAGAGGAATCAAATCACAAGGCTATGAATACTAGCCTCAAACTATTGGATGAAAAATGAGAAGTTGCGCTTGTTCGGATGGCTGCACAAAAGCAAAGAATCGAGAGATATTATAATAGAAGATCCAAACTTTGCCACTTCGGAATCAGGGACTTAGTAATAAGAAAAGTCACCCTCAATACTTGAAACCCAAACTAAAGGAAACTAGGCCCAAATTGGGAAAGACCATATCGGGTCCTTGATACCATCGGAAAGGGATCTTACAAACTTGGCACAATGGAGGGCGAACAATTGCCAAACAATTGAAATCTATCACTACTCAAACAATATTATTGCTGAGGTATGACTCTCTCCCTTTTCCATTTGTATTTGATACTAACTTATTGTAGGTGTTCGATCAAAGACGTTGAGAAAACTCTTCAACACGAAGACCTCGGGTTTTAAAGCACATTGCACTCTTTTTCCCTTAGATCGGTTTTTATCCCAAATGGGTTTTTCCTGCGAGGTTTTTAACGAGGCAACAATTATGTATTACCTGAGGAAATTTAAACAGTATCAAGGCTTCTTTTCAATCAACCTCGAATACTAGGGGGCATCATCCTCGGAGGTTATATTCTCAAAAAAAAAAATACTTCATGTCAAAGGGCCTTGATCGGGAAGCTTTGTAATGGGCCAAACGGTCGAGTGAACCATGTCCATATAGATTAGTCTAGCCCCGATGGCAAAATATGTACGCATGTATAAATTATTCAAAGAAGCATTCTTTCTATATCAAAAACTTTGTGTCTTAAAGAAAATTTG
This sequence comes from Nicotiana glauca, assembly GCA_026770625.1. NCBI lineage: Eukaryota > Viridiplantae > Streptophyta > Magnoliopsida > Solanales > Solanaceae > Nicotiana > Nicotiana glauca. The sequence continues at coordinate 43,008 of MU698031.1, forward strand.
CTACTATACGAGCTTCATACTTATGATTTTTTGAAAAATGGCTCAAGGTCCAACGCAAATAAACCTCGAACACTCGGGGATTGTCATGGACAATCAACATATTAGAATTATCTAAACTCGAATTCATAAGACCTTAAAGAGGTGCCCCTCATTCTATAGGCCAAGTCCATCTTTCTCGGGGACTAACACCTCGAACAAATTCGAAGTGCTATTGGGGAATAAGCCCAAGAGGCATACCCAAAGGCTACGTCCAAATTAATGCAGCTCGGAGACGTTCGAATCCCACAATCAAAATAGGCCTTTGAATTCTTAGAAAAAATGATTAAAAAGGCTACCCTCGGCAAATAATAAATAGGGCTTCGATAAAATCGGCCCTCAAAAAACCTTAAGAGGCATTAAAGTATCTTAACACAAACGTGTTAAGGCACAAAAAGTAGAAGGGTTTCAATCGATATCGAACCCTCAAAAAACCCAATGGGTAAAAGATACATGCTAAGGCATAAAGAAATTTTTGCTAAGTATTTAATCCAAAAGAGGGGAATAGTAGCCATCATTCAGAGGCCACATCGGCCCGATCTAAAGAGCCTAAGGGCCAATAAACTTAGAGTTCGAGATCTTATTCTCACCCCATCCGAACCCAAGGGTTAGACTATCCCGAGCCCAAATAAATAATAACTTGATTATGGTTCGGGGATTCACTATTATCCGACACAAACCCTTAAGGGTCTATGCCTCAAGTTCGAATTCGAACTCGACTATGGTGACTTCGAGGAAGCCAACCGAGACGAAAGTATCGAACACACAGTTCAAAGCATAAGATTGTGCTAAAACTTTTACAAGGCAAAAAAGATGTTTATAAAGACGGGGAAGGCATTCAAGAGAAACTTTCTTTTATATATTTGAAAAAAGATATGTACAAGAGACCGACAAAGGTCCTGCAAAAAGAAAAAGAAAAAAACCTAACTATGCTTGGGGCTGGTTTCTCCCTTGGGAGCAACTTCTATTTTGGGCCTCTCATCGTTGCTGGACCCGCCTTGGATACCTTCATCATCGTTGTCGCATCGAGGAGACAAGAAATCTGGCATCAGCTTCAAGTGCCTGAGCTTGAGTTATCTTTTTAGAGAGGTCATAACTTCGAGCGTAGATTTCCTCAAGGGTCTTACTCTGGGGTTGGCACTTGGCCAAATCTTTGCTCTGTCGCTCTCAATCGGAATCCTCCCTTAGCTACGTTTGAGTAGCCTCAGCATCAGTAGAGTATATAGTTATAGATTTGTCAGCCGCGATCTTCGTCTCCCCGATCTTTGTCTTAGCCTCAGTAAGCTTGACCTCGAGATCGTCAATCCTTTTTGCGTGGACCGAACTTTTCTCTTTAGCACCCCGAAGTTAGGCCTCGATCAATGCTAGCTTGGCCAAAACAACCTTTTTCTTTGTAGCAAGGAGGTCCAAGTTCTCCTTCCATAAATTACAGTCAGCTTTGATTTGATCGACTTCCCCTTGGAGCAGCTCGATCTTTTCCGGCTTTTGCGACAACTATGATACTAAGTGTTAGCCTCCACAGTTGGGTCAAGTAGACCGTGCTCTTTCAAAATGATAGTTACATGCTTGTCTAGCTTAGCCTCATCCTTACGATCCTTGGACAAGTCTTCCCGAAGGTCCCTGAGCTCCTCCTCCTTTTGACCGCAAAGGAGCTTCAAAACGTTCATATCCTCTGAGGTCTTCTGGAGCTCGGCCTCACATTGGCTCAGGTCGGACCTAAACTTGGTGAAAACCTACACAGAAAGAAAGATACAAGTTAGGATAAAGGGATAAGAAGGAAAAGAAAATTGCAACAATGGGAATTAATACTTACTCGAGATAAAAGGCGTTGGGCCTCTTCGAAAAGGGTGGATGCATCGCTAAGATCAGCGGCGTCATCAACCCCGGTAAAGAAATCCCGGAAGGGATCCTCTTCACTAGGAACTCCGCCTAGGTCAAGAATCTACAAAGCCCGAGCCTCCATTATAGCCTCCTCAGAATAAGACGGTAGAGAGGGAGAGTGACCTATTGTCATGGCCTCGAGAAATCACTCGAGGCGCTCTGTTTAGCCTTGGGGATCTCGGAACCGCCCCCCTCCGACGTGCTTGTTGATGGCCGAGGAACAATCTCGACCTCGGGCGATTCAGGGGTTTCGCCTGAATCTTTCTTTGAAGCCTCCTAATCACGAGGCAGGGTCTCCAGCTCGGAGGGCTTGGCAGCTTTGATCGGCTTCCTAGCTCGAGCCATCATTGCCGAGTCATCACCCTCGTCTTCTTCTTCTTCTTCGCCCAGCTGGTGGACCAATTCTATATCTGCAGGAATGATATTTCTCCTACGTCTTCGAGCTGGTGCCTTTTTATCTTGGGGGTCCTCTGGCTCCGAGACCCTCTTTCTCTTATTATATTTCCCTGATTTTAGTATCGGGGAGTCGGTCTCTTCCCCAGGCGGAGCTGGCCTTATTTTAGAGACATCTCTAACGCCTGCATTAAGGAGAATCAAGTATGAGTGAAGAGATATCTCCGATAAAGGGGAAGGCATAAAAAGCTTACAAGATGAACTTACCATGATGTTTGGCTTCCCATCTGCCCCTCGCCAAGTCACACCAGCAGTCTCGACATAAGAGGAAGTCAAGGCTAATCTCCGGACCTAGTCTTCGAAGTCGGTGATGACATGAGGCATCCAAGTGACTGCTGCGAAATAGATTAAGGCATCACATAATACAGAAACGGAATATAAAGGCTTATAGGTAAAAATGTCACTACGTTCGGTGTTCCACTTTTCTGGGAACGACATTTTCTCCTCTGGGATGATATCGCAGGTCCTCACTCACACGAACTGACTCATCTAACCCCGATATTTATCCTTGTCGTTACTCGTAGAAAAGGCCTTGGCCGCCCGGCATTGGAGCTTGATCAACCCTCAAAAAAGTCGAGGTCGATATAATTGAATGAGATAGTTAAGGGTGAACTCTAGCCCCTTAGCCTTGTTGGAAAAGAAATGGAGCATGATCACCATGCGCCAGAACGAGGGGTGAATCTGGCTGAGGGTGACCTGGTACCTCTTGCAGAAATCGATGATGACTGGATCGATGAGACCCAATATGAAGGGGTAAGTGTAGAAACTTAGGAATCCCTCCACAAGAGTGGTGATACTCTCCTCGGGAGCGGGGATCTATACCACGACTTTGTTCCCCCAACCACAATCTCTATTCATAGCCTCGAGGTGTTTCTCCATTATCGAGAAAATATATCTCAACATGTACTTACACCGGCCAGGGATCAATGGCAGATTCTCAACATTGAAGTCATTATTTAAAACACAGGGGCCGGGAACAATCTCGTGAAGGGCCAACGCTTTATCACCGGCTAACCAGGAAGAAAATGAGGAAGCTTTCTCCTTTTGAGGAATGGTTTTGGAGGTTTTCTCCATTGGTTTAGGTTGAAGGAAGCGGAAAGAGGTGGAGTTTGATATTTTGGTGCTAAAAAGGGTTAAATCAACAGGTTGTGAAAGAGAAAAGATGAAGAGAGTAAGAGATAAAGAAATTTTGAAAGTGGAGGAAAAGTTCTTAATTCAAATGAAGAGCATGTATTTATAGGCACACGATGACGGTTCGGCGGCGCTAGTGGTAAACCGTCACTGGGAAGCATTTAATGTTTTGGGGAACCGAACTGGCGAGATGTTTCGGTCACTCCAAACGTCTACGTTATGGGGATGACGTCATTTTTGGGGTCTCTAGAAAATCGAGGTTCAATTCATTTCTTATCATTCCACTCTAGGAAACGAGGGGACTATTTGTATATGGTAGAAATTGAGGCTAGCCGATTCGATGGAGAAAGTGATACCACGTCGGAAGGCTAGGACGTCGAACTCAGGGTCGAAGATCCTTTCCGATGTCGAGGTCGATATCATTTGTCAAGGTCGGAAGAAAGCATGATTCGAGATGATACCGTTATGATTCAGTAATAGAAAGAGCGAGGTACCCGCAATGCCCCGAGGATCACAACGTAAATTCGGAATGGATTGGTCTTCGGCGGTTAGACATCTCTCAAATATGATTTTCTACTATAATTAGAAGTACACCTTATTTGGGACTCTCCTATTATATAAAGGGAGATCCTATTCATTTGTAGACCATTGTTCACTGATCAGAAAATATACGTACATTATTCTCTTGCTATTTTACCTACTGTTCTTCAGAGTTGTTTTATCATTATTCCCATAATCATACCTCGAGACCGACACAGGTCGAGGTCGAAACTTAGCCTACTCACTGGTTTGATCTACTTTACTCTTTAATTTGTCTATTTAATCCTTTTTTTATTAATTGGTGTTGAACTAAATCACATATCCTTAAAACTACAATGTAAATTTAATTGTTACTTGAATTTTAGGGTAAACAGACTTTTGTGTAAATAGTCTCAGATTCGTATTTTGATAATTCCAATAGGTTTGTATGGTGATTTTGGACTTAGCGCATTCTCGAATTTTTATTTGGAGGTTCCTAGACTGATTTGGCACTATTTAGCAAAAGCTGGCAATTTGTAGGTTTGAAAAGATTATAAGTTTGACTAAGAGTTGACTTCAATGTTATCATGTTTGTATTGTTGTTTCGTGAGTTGGAATAGGTTCATTATTTCATATGAAACTTCTATGGTTGGACTTGTTTTCGAATTGATTGTCGGAATTTGTGGGTTTTGTCGGATTACAAGGTGGGGACCCGGGTTGACTTTTGGTTGACTTTGAGTATTTGATTCGAACTTTATCATTTGAGTTTGATTCCTATGAAATTATTTGATGTTATTGAGTTGTTTTTTTGCTAGATTCGAGCCATTCAGAGGTTGATTCATGCAAGAAGGTATTTTTAGAGTATTGATTTGGCTTGTTTAAGGTAAGTGTCTTGCCTAGCATTGATTTAGAATTTTTCCTACATATTGATATTATTTTCTACATGCGGGGCTGATGTATATATGAGGTGACGATCGTATATACATGTGCCATGGGTATTCATGCTCAAAGTAGATTCTAGCTTACTCTATGCTTTATTTGATTGTGTGTTCTACTTGATTCTATATATTATTTTATTAATTGACTATGTGAGCATAATAAACCATGCTAGAGAAATATTTAGGCTATTGGTACCTTATGTTGAATATGATGGGCAAACCTGAATAGTTATGCTAAGCTTGCCTCAAAGGTAGATACTCGGATGTTACGAACACACAGTCGCACTCGTTCTAGTGTTGAGCCTTGATTGGGACATGTGCACTCTGTGATAAATATGTGACCCTTTGTATGACTACTTAAACTTGGTTGCTATATCTGAGTTAGAGGAAGGTTTTCGATTGATGGGGTGTATCCTACTTGTGATTCAGAGTTAAGAATGGGATCCTCATATTTTTCGGATGATAGCATGATAGAGGTGGTGCGCCGTGTGCAATTTTGATTTGCATGAACAAGGTTGCGGTTTAGTTTTGAAAGGAAGGTCATGAGTTCTAGATATCGTAGACGATTTCAGATGTTTAAGAGAATGCTGGAACTATCTGGTATCACCTGAGAAAGGTATGCATTTCAGAAGATGCATTGTGTTTAAACTTGTGGATGCTTGTCTAGTTTTACAGTAATCGCCCGGTTGCCGACTACTGATGTTATATTTCTACTACGTGGCACGAAAGATTTATGTGAGTATTTCCTGTGAGATTATTGTATATGGGTGATGTGTCACTTATTTAGTGATGGAGTTGGGATCAAATATGGAGATTCCTTTCTAGAAAATATTTTTCCATGCCTAGCACATTCATAATACGACATATTTCATATTAAGACTACAAAGATCTTTTTGTTCCTTTCACTTAGCATGACATAAAATAGACATATTCCTATATTTGTAATTTTAATTTATTAGAAGTCAAGTTTACTCAGAATTAAAAAGTTTTAATCTATGAAATTGTTCCTATTATCTGAGTTTCCCCCCAAGAATATCTCTACTTTATGTTATGTTCTAGTTACATACATCAGTCAGTCAATCAAACGGTTCTTCCAATCCTGGGGAAGTGCACAGTTAGCCATTAATAAGATATGTATTTACTTTTAAGCCACTGTTTAAAATATCTTTAGTCTTTAGCCGCTGCTTTAATAATCTTTTACCCTCCCCGACAAAAATACCCTTCTGCTCATAAAGTTCAGGACCAAGTGTCCTTAACTTGTGAGCTTGTTACTGTAAGTTCAGGAATACCTGTTCTTAACTTTTGAACTTGTAACTCTAAGTTCAGAACTACATGTCCTTAACTTTTGAGCTTGGAACTCGAAGTTCAGGACTACATGTCCTTAATTTTTGTGCTTGTAACTCTTAGTTAATGATTACACGTCCTTAATTTCTGTGCTTGTAACTCTAAGTTAAGGACCAAGTGTCCTTAATTTTTGAACTTCCAACTCTAAGTTCATGACCAACTGTCCTTAACTTTTGAGCTTGTTACTGTAAGTTTAGAACTAATTGTCCTTAATTTATGACCTTGTAAGTCTAAGTTAAGGACTACCTGCCCTTAGTTTTTGATCTTGTAACTCTAAGTTTAGGACTACTTGTCTTTAAATTTTGAACTTGTAATTCTAATTTTAGGACTACATATCCTTATTTTTTGAACTTGGAACACTAAGTTCAGGAACTCTACGCATTCAAACAAAGAGAAAAAGAAAAAGTATAGCAACACAATTAAAATACAAACTTTCACCCAAAATCACGATAATGGAATAAAACAAAAATTAGGGCTTTTAGCATAGAGCAGAAAGATTTCACCGGAGAAAAGGGAGACTGAGAGACTGGTAAGGAAGAGAACATGGACAGAAAAAAGATTAAAAAAAAGGTTAACACTGTCTTTTCGTATTAATTTTAATAGACTAATGGCTAGCATTAAAAATGCTGGACACTTTAAAAAGTGGTTAACCCATGCAATCTTCACTCCAATCCTTTGCCATGATTTGGTTTTTGGACTACGTATAAAATTTAGAAAATCTATAGTTCCTATTTTAGCTATTCCTAGAGAAAAAATTAGGAAAAATGACACTGTATAACTGCGATAAAAATAGTAGCCGAAAAAATATATTAAAAGTGTGTGTATGTGTATATATATACATTTTGTATGTTATATACAAAAATTATACAAGTTTCATATACTTTTTCGGCTACAAATGTAAATGGTTTCTGGCGCGGGCTAAAAGTGGTAATATCCCAAAAAGTTGCCATTCTGAAGTTGGTTCTTTTTGTTTTTATTTTAATTTCTAGGCATGATTAATGATTACCCCAATATTAATGATTAAATAATTTAAAAAATAGCATAAATATATTTTAGTTATAAAATATTTTTTTAAAGTATAGGAGAGTATTGAATATATTTAGTACACTTTATATTCTTTTCTCTTCCTCTTTTTCTTGGCATATGGTTGAAAGAACTTCAGAGCCTTTTCTAAGGTGATAGTCGGATAGTATGCTTCATACTATCAAAAAGTGAAGTTGAATCAACATAAACATGACACAACATAGTTTTTAAAATCTGTATTTAGAAGGCGCGAGTGCTAGGCAAGGCATTTTATTTGATATGGGGCGAGGAGTAAGCTCCATGAATCTTTATTTTTTTGTATTTTATTAATTAAAAATATTAAAATAAATATTAAGATAAAACAAAATTAATAAAACTTTTAAAAGTTTCAAAAAAATATAAACTAAGCGGAACATAAATAAAATTGCTTCATTTTATTTGATATGGGGCAAAGCGTAAGCTCCATAAATCTCTAATTTTTAATATTTTATTAATTAAAAATATTAAGATAAAACAAAATTATATAGAACTTTTAAAAGTTTCAAGAAAATATAAACCAAGCGGAACATATATAAAATTGCTTCATCTTAAAACGCTAATTTAAATAAGCAATTGACTAAAAAATATTCAAAACTGCTTCATCACAAAAACTAATCAAACTTTAAAATAACTGAGTAGAAATTTATAAACTAACCTGAAAGAGTAAAATAACTTGAAGAGAAAGAAAAGCAAAAAAAGAACTTACAATCACAAGCGATGAATCATAGAAAATCATGAAGGATGATGCATTTTTATTTTGTAGCTTGTAAATTAATTATTTTTTCCTTTTACCAGGTAGAATACAAAGAGCAAGAATAAAAGTTCAGGCTAAGAATAAAATCTTTTGATTTTTAAGTTGTTTAACTTTTAGAATGTAATAAGTAGTATATATTTTTTAGATATTATAGTAAGGACTTGTTTAGCATTTCTTATTTTAACTTAGAAAGTTATTCTAGGCTTACCCAAAATAAAAATTGCCCAATACCTAAGAGTACACCCAGAACAAAGAGCTTACGCCTCGCGATACTTTCTCCTTCTGATCGCCCCAATACATTCTTACTATGTTTTGCCTCAGGGCAATTCTCAAAAGCACGTTTTAAAATACTTATTGAAATATTCACACAAGACGAGAATTGATGCAACTGTTATTGGTACCTAAAATGCTTTCTTATGATAATAACAAAACTTTTAAACAACTTATATTTGTAATAAGCCAAAAATAAAGTGAAAAACTGAATCATTTTATTATCAATATGAAAGTGAACCAAAATCTTCACACTTGCCGAGAACATCTATTTGCAAACACATTCATGACCTAAAAAATTCATCCTTTATATTTTTTTTTTGCTCAAAATTTTGTTTGCTTTTGACATCAGCATAACTTGTATCAAATTTTAGACCTCCTTATTTACATCAATCACAGCTTATTAGACAATCATTATCTATGCTATACTAACCTAGAAATTTCTTCGACTATGTGCTAATGCCTGGTAAGTATGTTCGTGGGTTTATATTACAAGGAAGTTTTAGACCCTTGCAGGTTAGGAGCTCATGCAAGCTATGTTGTGTGTTTGTGATATTCATGATTTTATTAATAAGCTGCATGAACCCCAATTCCTGCCAATATGCCTTAGCATTTGTGCAAGTAAGAAACAAGTGGCTTATAGTTTCATCTTCTTATTGGCAGTATTGGCAAGTTGCATCTAATTAGATTAATTTTCCTAAGAAAATCTTTAGTAGGGAGCCAGTGGTGATATATGAGCCAAATAAAACCTTTGATTTTGGGTTGGATAGGAAGCTGCCATATCCAACTGTAATTCGTGAAAATAATAGTAGCTTCACGTAACTTATTTTCCAATGCTGTATACATTGATCGGGTAGTGAAATTTTCCATTGTTGTTAAGCCCAATAAAGAAGGTCTTCAGTAGGTTCAAATTTAGAGATGTAGGTGGCTCTAATTGTTTGATTTACGTTGGCCGGTAATTCAAAAGGAAAATTGTTCCAATCCAAACAGTGTCATTCAATAAAGAAGAGAGTGATATTATTGCGGCCTGCTGGTAGTGGACTATGAATTAGAGATCTAATTGTTGTGCCTGCCTTAATCCAAGGATCCTCCCAAAATTTAATATGCTTACCCTTCCCTACTTTCCATTTGATCCCCAGCTGACAATGTGGCCAACCATTTATAATATTTGTCCATATTTTGGAGTGATTAGAAGTGTGGTGCTTGTTAAAATACTTAGTAAGGAGGACATATGCCCACATTGCTTGTGGAGATTTAAAGATTCTCCAAACTAGACCGGCAAGCAAAGCAGAATTCTTTTGACGAAGTTTCTGAATTCCTAAGCCTCCTGCTTCTTTTGAAATTGTAATCCCATTCCACCTAAGAAGGTGTAATTTTCTTCCATGTGGAAGTAGTACCCCATAGAAAATTACGCTGATATTTTTTCATTTTATAACTAGGTTCGCAGGAATACGAATATATTACATATTATGATTGGGTGAATTATTTAGAGTAAATTTTATTAGAGTAGCTCTTCATGCCACTGTTAGAAAATTAGTTTTCCACCGTGCGAGCTTATTTTTAAAATTGTCAAAGAGAAATTTAAAGTCTGCATTTTTAAGTCTCGCTTGAAACATAAAAAAATCCTAAGCATTTTCCAAAAGAAGTTCCTTCCTTGATATTGAAGGAGCCTTTGACAAATTTTTTATTAGAGGCATTACAGTTTTTTGAGAAAAAAAACTTAAGATTTTTCAAAATTGATTTTTTGCCTGGAGTGTTGAGTGAATTGATTCAAGATATCAATTATAGCATGACAACTTTTGGTAGTGATTTTGTAAAATAGGATAATGTCACTTGCGAAGGAAAGGTGTGACAGATCCGGTCCTGCTTTGGATAGTCGAACTGGCTGCCATTGGAGATAGTCTACAGAGATGGATATGCTACGTGAAAATATGTTCATGCGCATTGTAAATAAGTAAGGTAATAGAATATCTCCCTGACGTATACCTCTTGTCGGTGAAAAGTACTGAGTTCTAGACCCATTAACTAAAATAGAAATGAAAGTTGTTGTAATACATGACATGATTAAGGTTATCATAGGTGTAGGTATGTTGAAATATAGCAATGTCTTTCTTATCAAAGATCATTCCAACCTATCAAATGCTTTTTCTAAATCAAGTTTTAAAAGCATTTAGGGACACTTGCCCTTCATTTTAGCAAAGTAATTTAAAGTTTCCTGCACTATTATAGCATCGTCAGAGGCTCTTTTCCCTTGCTAGAAACTTGCTTGAGTAGGACCTATAATTTTGCTAATGATTGGCTTAAGCCTATTAATAATTATCTTGGTAATAAGCTAATAGACCGTATTGCATAGACTAATAGGTCGGTATGGTTGTATATTAGTAGGATGTTTTATTTTAGCTACAAGACAAATGAAAGTTTTATTTAGTTCCGGAGGTATGATCTTTTTATTTAGTTCTGGAGGTATGATCTTTGTATTGAAGATGTCCTCAATGAATTGAGTAACTTTTCCTCCTACATCCGATCAGTATTTTTGGTAGAAGAACGGATGTAATCCACCTGGACCTGGAGCCTTATAGGGTTTAAAACTATATAACGCACAGTGAATTTCTTCTTGACGAAGAGGCTCATCTATTCTACGGATGACATTGAAAGAAAGCTGACAAGTATGTGTATCTTGATGAATTCTATTGGAAAGCATTTCTTGAGTTGTAAACAGTTTATTATAATAATTAAGAATCAATATTTGCAAGTCATTTTGGTTAAAGATCCAGTTGCCCACCATATCCTGAAAAGCATTGATTCTATTCCACCAACATCTATGTAGGGTTGACATGTGATAGAATTTAGTGTTGGCGTCCCCCTCGAGATTTCAATTTTCAAAATTCTTCTTCTAAGCGCAATATGAACTATAATCGAATGTTAACTGATTTTTCAAATTTTGGAGGAAAATACTTGTAGGATAATGGATAGAAGATTGTATGCCTGTTAGTCTACCGATGCTTCTTCAACTTTCTATGAGTCTGGATTAGACGACATCTCACGTTGTCCATCCAATGACTCAAACTCCAACAGGTCGGATCACTAACCCTAACTCCTATATGAATTTCTTAGTTTGGAACTGTAGGGGATCACACAATCTAGAATTTCAATGACATTTTAGGTCTCTATTGGATAACCATAGGCCAGTGCTAGCTATTTTGCTTGAAACACACATGCAAGACCATACAAGTCTTCGAGAAGATTTTAATTTTAGCAACATCTCCCAAGCCCCTGCTATGGGTCTCATAGGTGGTCTAGTAATGCTGTGGAATGCAGATCGTATTAATGTGACGGAGATGAGAATCTCTAGCCAAGAGATACATTGCATGGTCCATATATGTCCCACTAAACATTATTGGGTATTATCTGCAATCTATGCTAGTTATTAATTTACGTGATATTCTTTGGAATAACTTAATTAATTTGCATGACACTATTTGTATGCCTTGGCTAATAGGGTGATTGTAATGAGATTTTAGAGGCTAGGGAAAAATTAGGGGGCCTTCCTATTGGAAATAATAGAGCAGATAAATTTGTTAAATGCCTAAATTATTGTAAATTAATTGATCTAGGCTATCAAGGTAGTCGTTTCACATGGACAAACAAACAGAGGCACGGTCACACAATATTAGAACGACTTGATAGTTTTTAGCAAATTATGAATGGCTAAGTTTATATCCAAAAGCTACAGTGAGGCATCTTCCATGCACTCATTGGGATCACTGTCCGCTTTTAATTATTTTAGAACCTGCATCTCCTATACTACATAAAATATTTAGATTTGAAACCACGTGGGCATCACATCCACAATTTCAACAAATCATTCATCACACATGGTCTGATGACCAGCCTCTCATGTCTACTATTAATAAATTTAAGGCAGTAGCCACTAGATGGAATCAACACACTTTTGGTAATATATTTCAACAACAACAAAAAAATGATCACCATGGCGTATTTCCCTACTTCTGGATTGGTTGTTTGACGAAAGTTGATACTGCATGTTACCAATTTTAGTAGACATTTTAGAATAAACTTTTTTTCGAATTGTTATTTGAGGTTGTAAAACTGATCGAATGCCCTTTAACCACCAAAACTCTATTATAGTCTCCCTCATCTCTGCAAGTATTTCTGCCAGCTCTTGCCTTATTTGACTGTCGAGTGCGTGTGGAGATTGTTGTGGACTGTCCGTGGGGTGAGACTCTCTAGTGGACTTAACGGACTCAAGTAAGGAGATTGTGGGTTGAAGGAATTGAGTGGTTGAAACCAAGGGGCATAGACCTATCCCATGTGATGAGGGGGTAGAAAGGTAGGAGATTGACAATTGGGTTCCAAGTTGGACTCATCTGACTCATGGGGTAAGGCTACTGAGGCTGAGTTGAAGTGGATGCATGGTGCTCCAATAGAAGGTGGGGTTTGGATCGTGTACCATTGGTGTTGATTGTAGGCTTTCATTCGTAGTCTCATCCCTTCCGTCACTATCTCTGCTAAGTGTGTAGGATTTTGGACTAGTAGAACAACCTCCTGATTGTTCAACTCCATGGTGAATATTAGTGCATACCCTTGCAAGCCCATCTCCATCCAAGATTGGAGTGGAAGATCCATTGACAACGGATAGGATATGTAGATTAGTGGAGTTGAGATATGTGGTAATTGAGGTCCTAGCATGGTTAACCTTAGGAGATGGAAGAACTAATTGTTTCTTTGTATGTTCTCCCTCATGAACGAATTTTGGTTGTTGCCTAGAAAAGATGGTCTCTGCATTGCTAATAGTCTCAGATAGGTTTTGTGTAACAGTAGGGGAGGGAGAAGTATTGGTGTAGTTTGTTTTAAAATACCGATGGTGTATTATCTGAGGAGAATAACAGGTTAGTGGTGGTGTCATGATGGGCTTCACATGAAGTGTCATCATGGTATTTGCATGGAACTTGAGGAAGCCTATTATCTGTAGTAAAAGAGGTTATTGGAGTATGCAATATGGCTTGATTTGAGTTTAATGGTGGAACAAACGTGACTATGATATGAGGCTTCCTTAATGAATTGTCGAGTAGGGATTGGTTTTGGGGGGTCACTGTTTGATTACGTGGAGAAGACATTTGAGGCGGCTGTGCTTCCTGAGTAGACGTGGGATGGTTGATTAAGTAGGCTAAATTGTGAGGGTGTGGTTCAAGTAATATAAGCTTAGGGTTATTCATTAGTTGATTGGGCAAGGAGGTCGGTCTGATAAAATCGTGTGGTGATTGGACTGTAAAGGCCTGCCGTTTTGGCATTCCTATGGTAGGCACATATTCATTATTTGGATTAGTTTTTATTGGGCTTATTTACACGATTTCCGTTAGAGATACTAATGCTCTTTTGTTTTTGTTGTTGTTCCCCCTTTCCTTCCCTGCGCCGAGGGTCGATTGGAAATAGCCTCTCTGCCCTTTCGGGTGGGGGTAAGGTCTGTCTACATATTACCCTCCCCAAACCCCACCTTGTGGGATTATACTGGGTAGTTGTTGTTGTTGTTGTTGTTCTTTTTATTGGGCTTGTACACATTTAGGCAGACTATACTTCAGTAGGCCCAAAAGCAGAGAGGGAATCAAATTTATTAGTGTCCTCTATATTGGGCTTTTGAAGCATTGGTGGTTTTTGAAAATTAACCCGGCCCAATTGAGGTGTAGTAGGGATAGTGAGCTTACCTGATGAGGGTTGCTCTAATGGTAGCGCCGCCACTGAAGCCGCCTTTCCTATGGTGAAGATGGTGTTTCTGTAGGGGTAGGTATTTTTCTTTGCAAAAGTGACAGTTTTCCATTCATTATCATGTAGTTGGCTAGGATTTGGCAGTGTATTAGTAGTTGAAGCCTGGCTTTTCATAGTTTGTTCCTGCGATGGTTGGACCACTCTGGAACAACTGTTTGTTATATGTCCAAACCTTCCACAATTTGTGCAGAGGAGGTTAATTCCTTTGTAGAGTAGGTTTTGCCTATGATTTTCTATATGTAGATGAGTTTTTAAATGTTTTTCCAAAGGCACTTCTATGCAGATACGTGCATATCTTCCCCTTGTGTAATATACTCAATGGAATGAATATAAAAACAAGTAATTGCGGAAAATCAATGAAGTTCTTATTATATCAGTTGAGAGTTACAATTTATAGGAATTGTTTCTACAGTATCTCTAAATCTCCATTGATACCTGTAGAAGAAGAAGAAGAAAGAAAGGAAATGGGTTAGAGAATAGAAGAGAGAGAGAGAGAGAGAAAGGAAGTAGCAGTTATAGAGAGAGAAATAGTTTTAGTGTTTACCAGTATTTTTCTAACCGCTTCCCCTGCATATTCTGTTATTAATAGGAAATTATAGAATATTCCTTATTAATTATTCTCCTTTGAATATTAATAAAGCTTCTAATCTGACCGTCCAATTGTACTTATGATGGACGCTCCTGATGCTGCCACGTTGCCCTTACCATTTATGCATACCCTAATCTTTATTCATTTCATCCTCTTCTCATTTCATCTACTGACAATTCCTAGGTTCATTATAATACCCCTCCGATGAAGAAAGACCTTGTCCTCAAGGTCTGAGTGAAGCCACAAAGTCAGGAAATCGCCCTTTAATGTAGCCCCAATCTTCCCACGTCGCCTCTTCTTCCCCCAAATTTGTCCATTGTGCTAATACCTTCACCTTTACTGCATTATCGACCTTAACCATTCGCCTCTGCAAGATAGCTAATGGTTGAACCATCACTTGGCCTTCTTCGTCACATATTGGAGTTTACTGTTGTGGAGAAATCGTTGGTCCCACATGTTTCTTAAGCTGGGACACATGAAAGACCGGGTGGATTTGAGATCCTTGTGGAAGCTCGAGCCGGTAATCCACTGCTCCTATTTTCTCAGTAATTCTGTATGGTCCGTAATACTTAGCACTCAATTTCAAATTTCTTCTTACTGCTATCGATGTTTGTCTGTATGGTTGAAGTTTAAGGTAGACTAGATTCCCCACTTCTAACTGCCTGTCTGACCTGTGTCTATCAGCATAAAATTTCATACGAGCCTGGGCTTGATTCAGATTCTCCTTCAAATTTTGTAACATTTGTTGTCTCTGGGCTATAAGTGACCCTGCTTCTGTGTTTGTAGAATAGGGTAGGGACCCCAATGGAACTTGCATAGGTGGAAAACCATACTAGGCTTGAAAAGGAGTAGATTTAAGTGAGTTGTGATAATTGGTGTTATACTACCACTCCGCTAGAGGTAACCATTTCACCCACTGTTTAGGGTTTGTGAATGCCATAGATCTCAAATAGGCCTCCAAACATCTATTTAGCCGCTCCGTTTGACCATCTGATTGAGGATGATAGGAAGTGGTCATATTCAGCTTAGTTCCCATAGTTTTGAAAAGTTGTTGCCAAAATTGACTAGTGAAAATAGCATCCCTGTCTGTCACAATAGTCCTTGGTAACCCATACAATTTGTATATCTCTTTCAGGAAAGTTTCAGCTACATCTTGGGCTGTGTAAGGATGTTTGAGGGCTACAAAATGACCATATTTGATTAGTCTATCTACTACCACTAATATAACTTCCATACTACCAGATTTAGGAAGGCCTTTAATGAAGTCCATGACTATGTCCTGCCATGGCATTTCTGGAATAGGTAATGGTTGTAAAAGACCTGGGGAAAGCACATTTTCAGTTTTCATCCTCTGACAGACATCACATTCTGAGACCTTCCTTATTATATCAGCCTTCATATTGGGCCAATAGAAGACTCCTTTAATCCTTCTATAAATGCCCAGTTGACCTGCATGGCCACCTAAGGGTGACTGATGTAACACCTCAAAAATTTTATTTCTGAGGTGATCTCCCTTCCCTATGTATATTCTCTGCTTATACCTTATAATTTCTTGCTGTAAGGTATAGTGTGGTTTACTGTTAGGAGATGTTGTTAACTCAATAGACAATTGTGTCACTATAGGATCATCCTGATAACTTTGGATAATTTCTTGCATCCAAGTAGGCTCAGTAACAGTGATGTCAGATATGCTGGAATCTTCTACCTCTCTTCTGGATAATGCATCAGCTACCCTGTTCTCTGTTCCTTTTTTATATTGTACTTCATAATCCAATCCTAGCAACTTAGTTAAGTCTTTTTGTTGAAGGGCAGTAGTTACCTTCTGCTCCAGTAAGTATTTCAAACTGTGATGATCGGTTCTGATGATAAAATGTCCCCCTTGTAAGTAGTGCCTCCATCTGTCTACTGCTGCTAATACTGCCATATATTCCTTCTCATAAGTAGATAACCCCCAATGTCTAGGGGCTAAAGCCTTGCTAAAAAATGCTAAGGGTCTCCCTTCCTGCATTAGTACAGCCCCCATACCCTTTGAACAAGCATCAGTTTCTACCACAAATGTCTTTGTAAAGTCTGCCAAAGCTAGAACAGGTACAGTGGTCATAGCCTGTTTGAGGTTGTTGAAGGCTGTTTCTGCTTCTTGCCCCCAATGGAAAGAATTCTTTTTGAGGAGGTTAGTTAAGGGTTTGCTGATAACCCCATATGATTGCACAAATCTTCTGTAGTACCCTGTTAAACCCAAAAATCCCCTTAGTGCCTTAATTGACTTAGGAACAGGCCAGTTTACCATGGCTTCTATCTTGGAGGGGTCAGTAGTGACTCCTTTTCCAGTGATAATATGGCCAAGATACTTCACTTTGTTCTGTCCAAAAGAACATTTAGATCTTTTGGCATACAACTGCTCCCTACTTAAGACCTCTAACACCTTAGTTAGGTGTTCTTTATGCTTCTGAAGAGTAGAACTATATACTAGGATATCATCAAAGAAAACTAGTACAAACTGTCTCAAATAATCCTTGAACACATGATTCATAAGGCTTTAAAAGGTGGCAGGAGCATTAGTTAACCCAAATGGCATTACCTTGAATTCATAGTGTCCCAAATGTGTTCTAAAAGCTGTTTTGTGAATGTCTTCCTCATTCATCCTAATTTGATGATAACCTGCTCTCAGGTCTATCTTAGAAAACACATAGGAGCCACTTAATTCATCTAGTAAATCATCTACCAATGGAATTGGAAACTTATCTTTCACAGTCATCTTATTAAGTTTCCTATAATCAATACAGAATCTCCAACTGCCATCTTTCTTTTTAACCAAAAGTACAGGTGATGAAAATGGGGAATAGCTAGGCTGTATAATGCCATTAGATAACATGTCTTTAACTTGTTTCTCTATCTCATTTTTTTGGAAATAATTGTACCTGTAGGGTCTGATACTGACTGGTGTTGATGCTGGTTTCAGGGGTATAAAATGATCATGCTGTCTTTTTGGAGGTAAGGAGGTTGGCTCTACAAACACATCATTGTATAGCTNGCAATTTGTATATCTCCTTCAGGAAAGTTTCAGCTACATCTTGGGCTGTGTAAGGATGTTTGAGGGCTACAAAATGACCATATTTGGTTAGTCTATCTACTACCACTAATATAACTTCCATACTACCAGATTTAGGAAGGCCTTCAATGAAGTCCATGACTATGTCCTGCCATGGCATTTCTGGAATAGGTAATGGTTGTAAAAGACCGGGGGAAAGCACATTTTCAGTTTTCATCCTCTGACAGACATCACATTCTGAGACCTTCCTTATTATCTCAGCCTTCATATTTGGGCCAATAGAAGACTCCTTTAATCCTTCTATAAGTGCCCAGTTGACCTGCATGGCCACCTAAGGGTGACTGATGTAACACCTCAAAAATCTTATTTCTGAGGTGATCTCCCTTCCCTATGTATATTCTCTGCTTATACCTTATAATTTCTTGCTGTAAGGTATAGTGTGGTTTACTGTTAGGAGATGTTGTTAACTCAATAGACAATTGTGTCACTATAGGATCATCCTGATAACTTTGGATAATTTCTTGCATCCAAGTAGGCTCAGTAACAGTGATG
>MU698031.1:67816-84350 GCA_026770625.1 Nicotiana glauca
TCTCCTCACAGAAATCCTTCCAAGAGATATTGCCATGACTCACCTGATATGAGAAGAACCAAGCTTCAGCTTTACCCACCAGATGAAGCACTGCAGCTTCCAACTTTTGTTGAGGATCTAACACTTGATTGTATTGGAAATATCGTTCACATCTTCTCAACCACGAGCAGGGATCAGATCCAACTCCATCAAAGTAGGGAAATTTGAATCCGTGATTGAAGTGCCCTCTCCCATGTGAAGATTCCACTATATCTCCATACCTGCTCCTAACTCCAGAATTGTCTAACTGTAATCCTTCTCGAGGACCACTACCCAGAATTCCATCATGTTGTGGAAGTAACTTCTCCATTAGAAGATCTAATTTGCTACTCAGATCTTCAAACTTCTGATTTGTTGAGGCCATGTGTTCCTGTAACTGATTTTCTACTCTTTTAATGTTTTCTTCAGTAGTTTTTGCTCTAGTTTCTGTAATTGTCATTGTGCTAGAGCCAAGAAAGTGCTCTGATACCAATTGTAATATACTCAATGGAATGAATATAAAAGCAAGTAATTGCGGAAAATCAATGAAGTTCTTATTATATCAATTGAGAGTTACAATTTATAGGAATTGTTTCTACAGTATCTCTAAATCTCCATTGATACCTGTAGAAGAAGAAGAAGAAAGAAAGGAAATGGGTTAGAGAATAGAAGAGAGAGAGAGAGAAAGGAAGTAGCAGTTATAGAGAAAGAAATAGTTTTAGTGTTTACCAGTATTTTTCTAACCTCTTCCCCTGCATATTCTGTTATTAATAGGAAATTATAGAATATTCCTTATTAATTCTTCTCCTTTGAATATTAATAAAGCTTCTAATCTGACCGTCCAATTGTACTTATGATGGACGCTCCTGATGCTGCCACGTTGCCCTTACCATTTATGCATACCTTAATCTTTATTCATTTCATCCTCTTCTCATTTCATCTGCCGACAATTCCTAGGTTCATTACACCTTGTTATAGCTGAAGTACATGTATCTATCTTTAATAATTGTCCTAATTTCGAGCTAACTCTATGTAATATTTCCAAATCATAGATTTCTATCGGCAGTTCAGGAAGCCTAACCCTAATAGCTGAGTATGTGAGTTGTGTAGATGATGCTTTAAATTTTGGCTCCCACTTTCGTAATGTTAAAAAATGGTTTAGTATGAACCATGGGCCTCCATGGAGAGCCTTAACTATATTTTCTTCTCTTTGAAACTTGATGAGGAAGAAATTAGAACCCAGATCGATGATAGGTAGGCCTTCCGTAGAGCTAGGAGTTTAGTTCGTAATATCAGATGTGTAATCCTTTTGCCAAAGAGTTTTATTATTACAAAGTATTTTCTAAGGTTCGTACAGAAGCGATTTATTAGTTGAAGTAATTCGAATGAACGTGTCATCATCATTAGTGTAATGGATGATTTCATCTGATAGATCTATCGTAGTGAATGTATTTTGCTGGTTGCTTAGTGTTGGTGATAGATATTTATCGGTTAGTAGAGTTTGAAGAAAAGTTGCCAGCTTTGTGTGCGTGTTTGTATCCTCTATTTGCATGGATCCTATGTCTGGTGGTTCAGTAATTTGTGTTTGTGATTCTAGGTGTTGCTGAGAATCAGTCATTATCTGTAATCGATCGGGCTATGCAATTTTACTCTTGCTAGATTTGAGATTGAAAAATTTCAAAGAAAAGCAAGCCTTTCTCTATACTTTTGTCTATGTCAAAGAAATATCGGGATATATGTATTTGTAAAAATCTAAAAGTTAATCTTGAAAAAAATGAGAACAGAAAGATAAAATATCAAAATTGCAAAGATTAGATTTGGAAAATGTGATACACGTATTGGTATTATAAGAAGTTAGCTTCTAGAAAATGTGAAATCTATATGTACAATGTAAATTTATTGGAAGTTTCAACTCAAGTTTGAATTTTATTTCAAGTTTAAAAAAAAAACTAATGGTGTAAAAGTCCACAAGTGCCTCATGAATGTCGGAGGGTAGTTTATATATAATGCTCTTTCAAAGATATATACCTCAAATTGCAGATTAGTATAAATGCGATCATCCATGTTCCAATTGTTTAGTGCAAATTCTATCGTCATGAAACTTTTTTTAATATTGATCTTCCTTTGTAGTGACTTTAAGTTAAAAGAAACATCAGAAGCCAGCAACCTGCTCCTCAAATATGAATTGCATCCAACATTTTTAAACAATAGAAAGTTTGTTTGATATACACGGATTGATTAGTGTTGAAGAGTAATTTAAAGTTGTGGAAAACTATAATGGTTTGGAGTCGATATTTGCTAGTTTATATAAGTATAAGTTTTCAGTTTCTAATAGAATATTTGACCAAGCTTCTCCAAACAAGTATAAGCAGTTTTGGATAAGCAGGAAAAAAATATCTTTTTCCCAAAAACACTTTTTTTAAAATATATACACTTAGAAGCACTATTTAAAAGCTTGGACAAACATTAATTGCTGCTTAGAAGTGTTTTTCAAATTAATTAACCAAACACAAACTGTTTCTCATCAAAAGTATTTTTGAGAAAAAGCATTTCTCGAAGCTAATTTTAAAAGCTATGCCAAACAGGCTATAAGTCTCGTACTATTATAAATAGAGGTGTTGCTAATTAATTTTATGCGTAGAGAATTGTGTGAAAAATGTGGAGATCATTCATAGATTCATGATATTTTGAGTAATTTATTTCTCCTTCAATTAGTTTCTTTAAATGGAAGAAAAGGGAGAGAAAATTTAAAAAATGGATATCAAAAACTTACTATCCGACCTTTTGAGTGCAACCAAAAAAATGCACTCTGCAAATGCCGAGGTATAAGTATAAAATATATTTGTTCTATTGATACTCGAAGGGCCTTACATGAGGGAGTTAAGGATCATTGATATGAGGCTTTAATAATATTTGTATATTCAAATAAATGATGAGATGATAATGGTAATCTTTCTATTTGCTCTCAAGTCTAGATTAATTAAACTTTTAAAACAAAATGAAGTGCAATAACATAGATAAAAAAAGAAATATGACTTGGATCTTCTTTTTTCCTACTGTTTCAACATAAATGATTAAAGTTGCCTTTTCATTTGCTTTCAAGTTCATATTAATTGACAACTTATTTCTGAATTCCATGTCATTGAAATAGTACCATAATAGTAATAGGTAACAAAGCCATTTTATTTTTTAATTAGGTCTTCGCTCTGATGGTAAGCAAGGTTCACTTCCAACCAAGAGGTTGTGAGTTCGAGTCTCCCCAAGAGCAAGGTGAAAAATTCTTGGAGGAAAGGATGCCGGGGGCCTATTTGGAAACAGCCTATCTACCCCAGGGTAGGGGTATGGTCCGCATACACACTACCCTCCCCAGACCCCACTAAGTAGGATTATACTGGATTGTTGTTGATGTTGTCTTCGCGCGTGTGTGTGTGTGTATATATATATATATATATATATATATATATGATTTTAAGGATACCCGATAATGAATGATAGAAGGAGAGAGAGAGTGAGATCCTAGTTTAACTCATATTCATAGTTCCATGACATTTTGTTGTGTTCTGTTGGTAGGTGGTGCCTAAAAGAATGACTACCTGTGATTCTCTATAACAAAGGAGGCCCTCTACAAAATTAGCCTCTTATTTCAAACTGGCTATTATAAATAGCTTTCTTGCTAGTTAGCATACCTCACTTGAATAACAAAAACTTATTACCCTAAAAATAAAAATAAAAATAAAAAACAAACTTTAGCACCAAAAAATAAAAGGACCAATTATGTCGTACCCACATCTTCCTCTTACTCTATTCTTCAGTTTCTGCCTGTTTTTCTCCTTTTCATATGCTCATTACAAGCCCCCTTGTGATTGTTCCTCTGCTCATAACAATAGCCATGAAAACATTCCCACTAACCCTGGTGGTAATTCTTCTCCTGCTCATAACAATAGCCATGAAAACATTCCCACTAACCCTGGTGGTAATTCTTCTCCTGCTCATAACAATAGCCATGAAAATATTCCCACTAACCCTGGTGGTAATTCTTCTCCTGCTCATAACAATAGCCATGAAAATATTCCAACCAAGCCTGGAAATTCTTTCCCTCCTCAAAACAACAGCCATGAAAATATTCCAACCAAACCTGGAAATTCTTCCCCTCCTCAAAACAACAGCCATGAAAATATTCCAACCAAGCCTGGAAATTCTTCCCCTCCTCAAAACAACAGCCATGAAAATATTCCAACCAAGCCTGGAAATTCTTTCCCTCCTAATAACAACAGCCATGAAAATATTCCAACCACGCCTGGAAATTCTTTCCCTCCTCATAACAACAGCCATGAAATTCCCAGTAACTCTTCCCCTCCTCAAAATAACAGCGATGAAATTCCAACCAAGCCTGGTAATTCAGTCCCAGCTCATAATAACAGCCATCAATTTCCCACCAAGCCTGGTAATTCTTCCCTTGCTCATGTTATATATCAGTGGGCTTGTCGCCCAGCACAACGCAATAATAAGTCTGAATTCTTAATTTCCTATCACTATCTTAACCAACACTCGGACATTATTATCGATCTTTGAGACACTATCCAGTTTGCAAATCTTATTACCAATCTTAAATAAATGTTTTCACTTCGGAAAGTATTTTCCACTCTCCAACCAAATAACAGAAAGTATTTTTCCACGAAAATATTTTCCAGAAAATAAGTCAATTAACAGAAAATATTTTTCTAGAAAATGACTTCTGTCATAGCAAACACACCTTAAAGACTTCGGATTTTCAGTATCTCAAAATTCAGGTTTCAAGATTGAAAGAACATGTTTGTTCATGAAATAAGATGACTATTCTTTTTCTTTTTTAATTGTGAAATAAGATGACTATTCTGAATAGCCTTCTTTCAATCCTATATGTATTTTCACAAACAATCTAAGGGCAATGTCTCTTTAAGAGTTGCTTTCATGCCTTGAAGCTTTTATCTCACATACAGTTATTTTATTTTACAACAGGTAACTCTTCCCCCGCTCAAGATACTTCCACTAAGCATAATAACTATATAGGATGCTTCCACAAGGTCTATGCTTTTGGAGATTCCTACACTGACACCGGAAATGCTAAATTAGTGGGTGGTCTCAAGGTGAATTTCACTCAAAGCACGAGCATTTCAGCAAAATCGGAGAATGGTTTATGTGATGGCCATTTGGTGGTGGATTTTCTATGTGATGCTCTTAATCTACCACATTTGCCACCCTTCCAAAGTACCTCTATAAATTTCACATCTGGGGTCAATTTTGCAATAGCTGGATCAACAATTCTTCCCAAAGAGAAATTCTCGCTGCAAAATATTACTAACCTATTTTGGAAAGGAATACCCTTGAACTTTCAAACTCAGATCGATTGGTTCAATAAGCTGAAGCAGCAGATGGGGTGCACAGATAAAAGTGGAAAAAGTTGCAAGGCTGAATTGGAGAATGCACTCTTCTGGATAGGCTCTGTTGGCGTTAGTGACTATGCTCGCATACAAGGGTCCGCTTTACCTACACGTTGGCTCACACAGCAGTCTGTCGATCAAGTTAGCAGACTAATCGAGGTATGCAAATGAAAAGTGTTTCCCTTCAAGCTTTGAACATAGTACTACTTATGCATTCGTATTAAAGTCTGTTTGGTCAAACTTTGAAATCTGCTCATTTTGAAAGGTGCTTTTCGTCAAATGCCGTTTTAGAAAAAGTAGTAGTTTGTGTTTGGCCAAATCATTTGAAATGCGCTCTATAAGAACAATTTGTTTTGGCCAATCTTTACAAAAGTGATTTTGAGTGTGAAATTACAAAGTGATCAAGCTAAAGATTCACTTTACAATTACTGTTAATATAATAGATGAATGATTTAAAATGTTTATTATTAAGAGACTTTAATTAAAAAAAATTATTTCATTTAATTAAAATGTAAAAATTAAAATCACATAGAGAAGGAACAAGTTCATGAGATTTTGGTCATATATGTATTGTTG
This sequence comes from Nicotiana glauca, assembly GCA_026770625.1. Classification (NCBI taxonomy): domain Eukaryota; kingdom Viridiplantae; phylum Streptophyta; class Magnoliopsida; order Solanales; family Solanaceae; genus Nicotiana; species Nicotiana glauca. Next base: position 73,831 of record MU698031.1, read on the forward strand.
AAAACGCATGACGTTAGATTTTGTTTGTATTATGGGGATAATAATTATGAATTTATGGTAAAGGTTTTTTTTTTTTTGATTAAACAGACTTTCTATTAATCAGAAAATATCTTTACAAAGCCAGGTAAATGCAGACCATTTACCTCCAAAATTCAGCTACACTAGGCGTCTAAGCTAAGTGTACAATATAACTACTCCTATCATCACGTCACTACAATTCCAAACATCAAAGTATATAAGTAATACAGTAGCTAAGCTAAGGATAGCAAGTATATTGTCCTCGACATGAGACGTATGGTAAAGGTTATTTTTGTCCTTAAGAAAAATTAAAAAATCAACTTATGTTTTTAATGTTCAAGACAAAACTACGTGTTTCTTCTTCTTCTTCCCCGCAGCAGAAAACAATTTCTGCTACTTCTCAAAAGCATTTTTTTCTCATAAGCTTGACCAAACACCTTAACTTCCCAAAATAAGCATTTTTTAAAGAATAATAGCAGCACAGATATCTGACATTACAGCGATGCTAAGTAGACAGTGTTTATATGAATAGGGATTGCTGGGAAGCGGAGCAAAGTACATCGTAGTTCAAGGCTTACCACCAATAGGATGCCTCCCACTACATATCTCATTATGTCCACTGAAAGCTGCTCTTGATCATATGGGATGTGCAGCGGCTGTCAACACAGCAGTAATGGTCCACAACCAGATCCTGCAAAGGAGATTGGAAAGATTCCGTAGATTAAATCCTAATTGTCATATCTTGTATGCTGATTACTGGAATGCATATCTAACAATTATGATGAACTTAAAGAAGTACCAATTTGAGGAAGCCTTCAAACCTTGCTGTGGAGCTACAGGAGGACCACTCAACTTCAACTTGCATTCGTTGTGTGGCTCACCTGGTACTGTCAGCTGCAACAATCCTAGCAAATTTATCAGCTGGGATGGTATCCATCTTACAGAAGCAATGAATCAGAAAGTCACTGATCTTTTCCTCAATCAAGGCTTCTGTCAACCATCTTTTAGCGAGCTGGTCAAAAGTAGGAGCGGGATGTAGATGGACTCAATATAAGCTAGCAAATAATACCGCTCCGGACCAATCCAGAGAGCGAGATAATAATAGGAGTTATTCTCAGAGATGTTTCTTCCATTGCAAGAACGAGAAACTTTACAATAGGCAGATTACCTCTTTTATCATTAGTAGATAAACAAAATTTGTGGAGTACAATAAATGTGTTCAACCAAGCTGACACTGTAAATGCACATGTAATGTCATGTACCGGTTGATATATGTGGTAATTTAACGAAGAATTGGAAATATACTCTTCCTTTGCTGATCGTTTGAATAGCTTTTTGTGGTTTTACCTGTAAATAGGCTAGACACTCCAGAAAACTGCTCCTACACCAAAAACGCAAGTTTTGTAGACATTTTTACTTTACAAAAGAAGAATGCTACTTTATCCCATCAAAACATCTTCTATTCCTCTCAAGAGAAATGGTCCACATGATGCATAAGGGGATGGCCTTCCAAACTTGCTTTAGTCTTTTATCAATTCTTTGTCCTTGCCAATCTGATAGTAAGCATTATTATTCTGTGGCATCACCCAATCAACACCAAAGATGTTTAAATGGATGATAGATTCTTTGTCAGTTTTCACACAAGTAACATCTGCTGCAAATAGAGAATCCTCTTCTATGCAAATTGTCTTGGCAAAGACATGCTCCCTCGACAGCATTCCACTAAAAGCAGGGCATTTTGGGTGTATTGTTTTGTCCTCCATGTCATCTTCCACTGCCAATTGCTGTTCCAGTCACTATTGAGCTTTTGGAGAAGATTGTAGAAACGTTTAATAGAGAAGAAGCCACTGCTGCTAGCAGGCCAAGTTTGAGAGTTCATCATGTTGTCATCAAGAGTAATTGGCTGCAAAAGTGTCAAAAGGAGACTGATATCTTGAATCACTAAGGTTTCTTCTAAACTATAGATGCCATTCAGAGATGACAAAAAAAGTCACCAAACATAACATTTTTGTTTAGGGCTAAACTGCAGAGGGTAGGGAATTCATCCTTCAATCTCCCTGTCTCAGTCCAACTATCTGTTCAAAATTTTATCTTCCTTCCAATCCCCGCCTTCAACATTATATTGCTGTATATGTTGTTTTACCTGCACTTCTAAAACAGAGAATTTTAGGAAGCATGTATTTTTTACATCGTTCCAAAGATTTAGCAAAAGGTGTACATGTATTATTTGCCATCAATCAGAAGTAAGGGTAATGCACTAACCATCCATGGATGGTGATATAACAGATGTAATTGATGCAAAATTCTAAGCAAGGAGCTCTGGGACATAATTTTGGAGAATTTTTATTGATCATGAGGCTGGCTTAAACGCCAAGACAAAGACAATAATGGAGGTGGTTATTTCTCTATGAAATTTAGGAGAATTACTCCCACCAGAATTTATGTACATTTGAAGGTTTTTTCTCTCTATCTGTACACTACTAATCTCAAACGCTTAATGTCATATTAGGTATTCATAATACATCAAGAACAGCGCATCAGGAGAATCCTTAGGCAGACTGTTAACATATAGATAGAAACGCACTAAATCTTCTTTGGAAACAGTCTCTGGATCAACAACTTCTTCATTGCAGGTGAGGACCCACAAGTCTCTAGACTTAACTCTCTTCAAATTACCACGGCAAAAGGGGCAAGATTCTGATCTTGTATTCCTGCAAGGTAGAGAAAGCAAGAACGTTCTCAGCCAAGCTTCCAAAATAGTGAAAGAGATGAATAGAGAGAATGTAGGTATGATTCTTTCTCAAGAAAATGTAGGTACATTACCAATCACGATAGCAATTAATGCACATCGAATGGCAGCAATTCGGTAGGACCATTTTGTTACAAGGCTCTAAGCATATTCCGCATTCATCTTCTCTCTCATCTTCGAAGTTGGCAAATTTAGAGTCTCCTTTCACTTTCTTCTGAGAACTTCCAATGCCATGATTTACAACTTTACTACTGTCCAGCTCCACCAAATTAGAATGTAGCTGCTGTAGTGATGGAAGTATAACACCTGCAATATTGTCATTATTAAGGGCAAAGGTTAAAGAACAATTAAGGTAAGGAATCTGTTCCTAAAATGAGTGAGAAACTAAGTGGATAATAAGAGAATGAGCAACGAACCATAAAAGTCACTGACAGTTGCTCTCCTTCCATGTCTGGACATCTTTGGTCTCCCATCTGTATGTACCTGTCAAAGGAGAGGAATGTCAGAAAATGACAAAAAAACTGGTTAAAAGTTACATAAAACTGCTTCCACTACATGATAATATAATGTACTACCATTGTTGTTGTCACTAATAAAGTACGGAAAAGAAAAATAATGAATATTCTGCAGATTCAGAAGCAAATTGGAGTTTCATGATTCCTCTTTGGCATGTGACCTTTTACTTATACATAGGGTACACACCTATTGACTCTTCTAATGCATAACCCGTACATGAATGGAATTACGATTAGTTGCAAAAAGAAGGAAAGAGAAACGAACTCAGAATGAACAAGAGAAACAGGGGCCAAACCTTGTAAATGAGGACGTGAAAGAGATTTAGATAACCGGGAAGCAAGCATGTGCACGAACTATCTATCCAACGGAGCAAAAACAGAAACACAGGAGCTAATCCATTGTATGCCAGTTTCATTTGAAGACGCGCTCCTCCCTTCTCTCTTGGAATTGCAGCAGCCCTGTAAACCAGCAAATCAGTTCAAGACCAAATGAATTCTGAGTAGACAGAAACAAGAATTAAAATCTATCAGCCGCAAAATCATCATCATGAGCACAAAAAATTTGATACTAAAGGGTGCTTCAAATGCCAAAAGGTGCAAGCATCAATATGCTGGAGAAAAAGCCTTTAAATCCCAATTTCCATCAGGGGTTACAACCTTACAGTATGACCCAGAAAGCAAAGTGAAAACAAACACTAATAATCATTAAACCTTATCTTTTCAACAAAACCATATAAATAAGAAATTAGGCTTACCTTTTTCCAAAGAAATAACAAAAAACTAAAACATTTCTGAAGCTAAAAACAGGCTCTCACACCTCCAACACCAAAGCCAGGCAAATTACTGGTTTGCCAGTGGTAGAGCCACATTAAAGCATCAATAGCCCAAAAAGGATAACACAAACCCCTAACTAATTAACAGTTATCCCCCTCCAATTACATAATAGCAGAACCATGGCCTTTATTATGAAAGCAACTATCCAAAATTGAAAGCATATCAATATATTGATACCCATAAAGCAAAAAAATCAAGTATTTAGAAAGCAAAGATGAAAAGCAAAAGCTTACAGAGTATTGGCATGCTGAATATCAGCCTCAAGAACTTTTAAAGAATCTTGATAAGAACTCATTCCAAGCTGATAATTAATCATCTCCATCCCCCTCTTCTTTGGGTTTACGTATTTTCAGAAAGTATTTTTATCAAGACAAGAGGAAATATATGTCTTTTTTCTACACAAAAACTGCAAAACCCACGATGTCCAATCTTGTTTTTCAAGAAGTCACAATAAAAAAAGAAACCCCTTTTTGATCCCTTCCACCCTTTTTCAAGCCTCTAACACTGTCTTTATCAAAAAAAAAAAATCGTTTAATTTTCTTTCTAAAGGGTTGGTCATAATAAAGATGAAAAGAATTGCATATTTACTTGTTTTTGTTGGAAGAAAAGAAAAGTGAGTTGGGTTTTTGGTTTTGGTATGATTGAATTTTTTGCTGTCATCACAAGTGATTGCTTTTCAACCAAGAACCCTTAAATAAGAAATAGAGACTGATAAAACAAGGAAAATTAATAAAAATATTATTATCCTTTTAAGAACTACTAATAAAAAAATTTCCTATTATTATATTTTCTTGAGATTATTAAAAAGTGTTGAACTAGGGAAAGTAAAATAATTATGAAAAAGTGTTGAACTAGGGAAAGTAAAATAATTATGAATTGATTTATTCACATTATAGTTTGCTCATTCAAGAAGTCAAAAAAGGAGAGCAGTTGATAAACTAGATAAGAATTGAAGGGAAAAGAAAGTGGGTAGAGATATTATTTTTCTATTTTAAGCACAATCATTGATATAATGTTAGGTGTCATTATCCAGCCAAATTTCGTATGGTATCAAAATTAATATTATTTAATTTTGGTGGCTATTAAATGTACAACTTGTTCACATATATTACGTTACCTGTCGCATTATTCTTTAGACTTTTCTGACTTGTGGATATATAGTGTATATGATTCATTCGTTAGTACTCTAGACTATATTTTAAGTATTATTTTATATTTTTAATAATTTTAATAATTTAAATATTTTTTATTATTTAATGTTTTTTAACTTATATATGTCCTGTCATACTAATTTTTAGCTATCATTGTAATTATTTGTTCGATTACTATTTAATATGAAATCAAATAATATTACACGAGTGTAAATATTGACCTTTTAAAGACCCAATATATTCACAAGAAGCATGTCATAAAACTTTAAAACTGTAAAATGAATTTGTAGGCCATGCAAAACTCGTTAATTAGCACAAATTGAAGATAAAATCAGGGAAGGTTTTCTAAATTACTTGGCCATGTGCTGACTGATGCGACTATATGATGATTAATAATTTTTAAGTTAAAAAGTACGACTATATGAGAGATTTAAACTTACATGTAATAAAGTTATATAAAAAGAAAAAACTAAATCTTCAAAAATCGATGTATACTTAACTCATAACGGAATAGAATTGAATACAATAATTTTATATAGGTTTGTGAACTAGATGGGATTAATAAATATCCATGTAAGGATGAGTTTAATATATAGAGAACTCTTAAAAAATTTATTTAGATAAATTATTTAGTATTACAGTCAAACATATCTATAACAGCCTCGTTTATTTCGAATATTTTAAGATGTTATAGCGAAGTGTTGTTACATAAAACATATATTATAACGAAAACTAGTTCCGAAAAATTTAGCTTTTATTGTAAAGTGTTGTTATATAAGGATGATGTTATAGAAATGTTTAATTGTACGGTTAAGGGTCTGATTTTTCCCTATACTATCATAAATAGGCCTTATTTATCCTCCGTTTATATTTTCTATAAAAAATATCCCTACCGTTATATATTTACCCTTACACGTTAAAAACTTCATCTCTTCTTTTAAAATCCAGCAAAGGGCCAAATATATCCCTCTACTTTTAAAAAATGGAAAAATATTTTTCAAAAATAAAAATATTTTGTTGAAAATAACTTTTTCAGTTTTTAAAAAACGAAAATATTTTGTTGAAAACGAATTTTTTTTTGTTTTTCAAAAAAAAAAAAGTCAGTTTATACAAATTTGTTTTTTCAGCTTTTACAAAAATAAAAATATTTAAAAAAACTGGAAAAAAATGAAGAATAAAATATTTTTCAAAAACGAAAATATTTTGTTGGAAATATTTTTTTCAGTATTAAAAAAACAAAAATATTTTGTTAAACTGAGTAGATAATGAAAAGATTTTGCAAAATAAATTGTAAAAACTGAAAAAAAAATCATTTTTAACAAAATATTTTTTTTTGTAAAAACTGGGGAAAAAATGTAAAAACTGAATTTTAACAAAATATTTTCGTTTTTTTAATACTGAAAAAAATATTTCCAACAAAATATTTTTGTTTTTTGAAAAATATTTTTTTCTTCATTTTTTCAGTTTTTTTAAAGATTTTCTTTTTGTAAAACTGAAAAAATAAATTTGTATAAACTGAATTTTTTTTTTTGAAAAACAAAAAAAAAATAATTTTTAACAAAATATTTTTGTTTTTTAAAAACTGATAAAGTGTTATTTTCAACAAAATATTTTCGTTTTTGAAAAATATTTTTTTTCATTTTTTGAAAGTAGAGGGGTATATTTGGTCCTTTCGGATTTTAAAAGAAGGGACGGAGTTTCTAACGTGTAAGGGTAAATATAACTCTAATATATAACGGTAAGGATATTTTTGATAGAAAACGTAAACAGAGGATAAATAAGATATATTTATGATAGTAAAGGGACAAATCAGACTCTTAACCGTTAATTTTATAATGAAAGTATAATCTATATAAAGTGGAATATATGGAAATGATTTAGATGTATTCGCTTAACTATTTTGAAATGTAGACGTAATTGATTAACTAATCAAATCGTATGAATCACACAAGGTTAAGTAAAATTAGACGGAGAAAACCGTAGCTGTGTTGACTATCTGTTGCGATGTGATGATATAATGTTGCGGGTGGACCAAGTATACACGTGGAAAGCAAGAATCTGTTTTTAAAGAAATAAAACACTCGGAATTGTCCCTATGACCATATGTTAGATTTCAAAATAAGTCATTCATTTTCTGTTTGTCCAGAGCACAACTAGGATTCAAGTGTATCAAGTCGGAATTGTAGTCGGTTTTAAATTATTAGGTTTAAAATTAATAATTTATACATATTTGATGAATTTTTTGAGATAAAAATAGGAGTTGAAGTAAAATTACTGGATTCGTCCGAATCCATATCCAGCATGCTAGCTCTACCCTGGTCCTAAGGTATGAAGTTGTATTATGAGGCGAAATTTTAGTCCTTTTAAATTATTGAGTTTTAAATTATAAAAATTAACATTAATATTAATATTATTATTTTATTTTATTATATAGAAAAGAAAAGATGGTCAACCAAGGGCATATATGTCATTTTAAAAAAATTATTATATTTTTTTTGCATTTCTTAAATACAAATTGTGTACTCCATAATATACGTGGACCCCACATTCTCTTGACCACAAGACTCCTTTAAAAGTATATTGTTGATTAGACTACATTCGCAGAGAGTTACTCCATGCAAATACTCATTTCAATTATTTTTTCTCATTTGATAAAATTATTAATTTTTGTTTTAGTCAACTAAAAGTTTTCACAGAAAAAGTAAATTTAATTTTTGAATAATAAAGCAACAAAAAGAAATATAGATAAATATTTACAAGATTTTCATATTTGCCCATACTATTTTAACACAACTTAAAAATTAAAAGGTTTTCATGTATTCACACTATTTGAGGCGATTTCAATCTAAAAGTTTTATATTCAAAAGTAATTTTAAAAATTTTAGTTTGTTAAAACTTAAAAGTTAATTTAAGTGATGATATTTGTTCATTTGTTCTAGGAGGTTATCTCTTATATACTTAATTGATGTGAAAATTTAATTTATATAGTTTGAACTCCATTCTTCCATGATAAGTTTTCAACAATCTATAAATTGTCTTAAAAAATTTTATATTATTTCATGATAAATATTAACATATGATAAATATATAGGAAAAAAAAATTCTCTTATATCCTCAATTAAGAAAAAGATTAAAATCCCTATAATTTATATAGTCGTCTATCAGATATTTATTATCTTATCATCAGTAACATCATTTTAAATGAGTTAAAATAAAATATAATTTGAACTACTATATTGATTTACAACAATTTATATCATGTTAATATTTGTTTAGTGCAGTTGGTTCTCTTTATTTGAAGTAGTAAATTGCCTATTTAGGGATGCAAGTCCCCTTGGAAGTTCTCTTTGTTGACTATACTAAAAATTTCTCTTGATTTTGTTATATACAAGACATAAAGTAAAATCATAAGTTTTTTTTTTCAACTTTTCTGGTATTGTAAAGAATGATGTTGTTCGTTTTAACTTTCATCAGGTAGCTGACTGTTCCTACTATTGAACACTTGCAAGACCAAATTGGATGTATTCAGAATTAGTTTACAAATAGATCGGTAAGTTTTTTATTGTAGAAATTATAAATATAAATTATACTTTTACCTTTAATGTATTATTTTGTTGAAAATTCAAATATAGTGGGAAAATAATATCATTCAATCAATTTTACAATTTGATGTTTATATTTGACATTGATGTTAAAATGAGTTTCGATTATATAGAAAAGGAAAGATGGTCAACCAAGGGCATATGTGTCATTTTGGAAAAATTATTGTATTGTTTGCATTTCTTAAATGCAAATTGCGTACTCCATGATATACGTGAACCCCACATTCCCTTGACCACAAGACTCCTTTAAAAGTTTAAATGTATTGTTGATTAGACTACTTGAGTTACTCCATGCAAATACTCATTTCGAATGATTTTTATCATTTGATAAAATTATTAATTTTTGTTTTAGTCAACTAAAAGTTTCCACAGAAAAAGCAAATTTAATTTTTAAATAATAAAGCAACAAAACAAATATAGATAAATATTGCCCATACTATTTTAACACAACTTAAAAAGAATAAAAGGTTTTCATGTATTCAAACTATTTGAAGGCAATTTCAACCTAAAAGTTTTATATTCAAAAGTAATTTTAAAAACTTTAGTTTGTTAAACCTTAAAAGTTAATTTAAATGATGATATTTGTTCATCTGTTTTAGAAGGTTATCTCTTATGTACTTAATTGATGTGAAAATTTAATTTATATAGTTTGAACTCCATTCTTCCATGTTTTCAACAATCTACAAATTTTCTTAAAATATTTTATATTATTTCATGATAAATATTAACATATGATAAATTTTATAGAAAAAAAAAACATTTCTCTTATATCCTTAATTAAGAAAAAAATTAAAATCCCTATAATTTATATAGACGCCTATCAGATATTTATTATCTTATCACTGATTATCATTTTAAATGAGTTATACTAAAATATAATTTGAACTACTATATTGAATTACAACAATTTATATCATGTTAATATTTGTTTATTGCAGTTGGTTCTCTTTGTTTGAAGTAGTAAATTGCCTATTTAGGGATGCAAGTCCTCTGGGAAGTTCTCTTTGTTGACTGTACTACAAATTTCTCTTGATTTTGTTGTATACAAGACATAAAGTAATATCATAAGTTTTTTTTTTCAACTTATCACATATTGTAAAGAATGATGTTGTTCGTTTTAACTTTTCTCAAGTAGTTGACTGTTCCCACTATTGAAACACTTGCAAGACCAAATTGAATGCATTCAAAATTAGTTTACAAATAGATCAATACATTTTTTATTGTAGAAATTGTTAATATAAATTACACTTGTACCTTTAATGTATTATCTTGTTAAAAATTCAACTATAGTGGGAAAATAATATCATTCAATCAATTTTACAATTTGATGTTTATATTTGACATTGATGTTAAAATGAGTATTATAGCACATAGTCTTTTTATGTTAATAATTGGAGCAACTTAAGCAGGTTTTAATTTATAGTTTAATTTTTTATAAATTATTAAAATAAATTAATTGTAAATTGTGATACCCAATATTATTCTATATCAGTTATTAAATGGATATAACAATGATCGATTTATTTATCAAAAATTTAATCGAGCATCGACAAACAACAATTTTAAGATTACAATGTTGGGCCCGTATATGGGCCTTTCCTCATCTAGTTATAAAATAGAAATATAACCCAGCTCATCTATTGGGAGGTGG